>CM055279.1:24930354-25158839 GCA_029237695.1 Conchocele bisecta | reverse complement strand
TCTACCTCATATTTCCCTAGGTTAAAATCCCATACACAAATACATTTTTCGTATTAAAATCAGCATTTGACCACATTTCACGAAATAGAAAGAAGGCTCATTCTTAAATTTTGATAAAATTTAGTATTATGCGTTGTTTATATGGCCGTAAAATTTGGGGAGGCTTCGTGAAACAGAAGTACTATATGTGTGTGGTATGAGGAGGTAACTCGTGAGATGTGTGCATTTAACACGAGTGTATGAACATGTATGTGGTTGTGACTGGAGAAATGGGGCTTATGGGCTTGTGGCCAGTGTAGATCTGCACTGTTCGCAATTCTATCAATCAAACGTCATTCATGCTTCTACCAAGCACTACAGATCACTATCAGGATACAGGCGTGTGCTAGTTGATCAGGAGCAATTTCCATAAGTCCCATTTCTCCAGTCACAGCCACACATATCGATGGTCTAGTAACATGAGGTCGTAAGTGCTATGCTTTAGCATAGCAGTTACGACCTTATGTTACTAGACCATCGATATGTCATATTCGTTGCATAATAATTTAAAACAGGCGTGTGCTAGTTGATCAGGAGCAATTTCCATAAGTCCCATTTCTCCAGTCACAGCCACACATATCGATGGTCTAGTAACATGAGGTCGTAAGTGCTATGCTTTAGCATAGCAGTTACGACCTTATGTTACTAGACCATCGATATGTCATATTCGTTGCATAATAATTTAAATATCCTTTATTCCTTTGCGGTAGTATTGAGTGTGCCTATATGTGTGTTTATTGAAGTCTCATCAATGTACACATCACAAGATAGTACTGACATACAACAGTAACACAATACTGAATGAGAATTAACCCTTTGAACCCGAAATCCCGCTATAGCGGTTTATGCAAAAAGTGCAGATCCAGATGAGCCGGCTCATAACGAGACGTCTCATCAGGATCTGCACGTTTTGCAAGTAATTTTCATATTGTTTGCAACAAAAACACGCCCTTTTCATAAATGACTCGTCAGAAAACCATTTTGGGACGGTTGAATTGGTTGTAAAATTAACATATCACAATCCATTCCAGTTACTTAGGGGTGAAAGGGTTAAAGCGGGAATCGGGATAAGGTACATACATTTACATGTATAATAATTCCAGCACAAAAATATTTACACAATTCCCTAACATTTGATTGGCCCGTAGCAAGTCTCTGTCCAAAATGTATATCTCAATAAACTCCCACGCCGAACTACTTTCTACAGGTGCGCTGTCAGTGCTGTCAATGTAAACAAATGGCTGTCGTCTGTCAAAATAAACACATTTTCTTGATGAATGTATTTCAAATGCTGGAATTATAAGGAATGTATGGCCTTTTTGTGGAATTTATCGGGGTTTAAACTTGGAAAAGTCGCAGGAATACTGACTGGACGAGGCCGGATAGGCCTCGTCCAGTATTCCCGCGACTTTTCCAAGTTTATACCCCGATAAATTCCACTAAAAGGCCATTCATTCCTATATTGTCAGAAAACTGCATGACCATGTTGAGAAGTATGGAGCCCCGCATGGGACGTACTTTTTTTTTTATTAATTCATTCCCACGAAATAACAATTAGTTCCCACGAAATAACAATTCGTTCCCTCAATTTAACAATTCGTTCCCACGAATTATCAATTCGTTCCCAATAATTAACAATTCGTTCCAACGAATTAACAATTCGTTCCCTCAAATTAACAATTCGTTCACACGATTTAACAATTCGTTCCCACGAATTAACCATTCGTTCCCTCAATTTAAGAATTCGTTCCCATGAAATAACATATCGTTCCCACGGGAACTAATTATTAATTCGTGGGAACGAATTGTTAATTCGAGGGAACGAATTGTTAAATTGAGTGAACGAATTGTCATTTCGTGGGAACGAATTGTTAAATTGAGGGAACGAATGCTAATTCGTGGGAACGAATTGTTAATTCGTGGGAATGAATTGTTAAATTGAGGGAACGAATTGTTATTTCGTGCGAACGAATTAATAAAAAAAAAAAAGGAATTCTACGTCCCATGCGGGCTCCGTATGTTAGAGCATCCCGTAAAGACGACTTGCTAATTGGTCAGGACGAGATAAATTGGACGGAGTAACTAACTGGAAAGCCTTAAGAAGATTTATAAGGTGCATTAAGACCACTTAACTATCACGTTATCACGTTAAGTAGATGGCAGAAATATGCCACCATATTAGAGAATGTGCGATGTTAAGAAGCAACATACGTAAGCAGATCGTGATTTTCTATGACGCACATGTGAAGTTGACGTGCTTAAATTGAAGCGGGATGCTCCGCATTCGTTTCTTTATCGTATTTCAAGATGTCTCGAGAAATAAATTCAATATTTCAAAATGGCAGTTGAATAGACATTTTGTAACACATTTTTAATATATTTCAGAACTCATGTCTACAAACAACAATTCCACGCCCCCGTCGTCTCGCCTGGAATCTGTCCCTGATTGGTCGGTTCTGTCCCATGAAGTAGGTCACTGCTGGTGGATGTTTACATACGGGCTGGGCGCCATGTTTGTCATCTCATTACTACTTAGCGCCTCCTTAATCGCTTGGTTTCGTCACCAGCTCATAAAACACCAGCACCACCTGGCGGTGATAACAGGAACGCTACTGTGCAGTCTCAGCATCGGGTTGTTTCTAATAATAGATCCACATTCAAGATGGCGGATCCTACCGGAAGTTGTGACATATCTACTCTCGCAGTTGTATAAGCCGTCGGTAATACTGGCGTTTATTTCTGTCCAGAATATTCTAATCCACATGTCGTCTATACGAGTGAAAACGAACAAGTTTCAGTCGTCAGCTAAACTTATTGTTCTGTTTTCCGTCCATTTATTCACCATATGCAGTTTGGAAGTGGCACTATATTTTTACGCGGAGTTCGGTATAATTAGAATTGTACCGGAAGCGGCGTTCATGGTGTTGTCTTCATACAGCTGTTTATGCTACATCTACAGTGGTTTTAAGTTAACGAACTATATTCTTGATACAAAAGCACTGGACAGTGCCAGCGTTAGCACGGGAAAAGATACGTCTCCCGAGATGTGTAAGTCCTACAGTAATGACACATCGCAGTTTAGATTGAGAGGAAGACACTACAAGGAGAACAGAATCGAGTCCCCGTCTAAATTATATCAAAGACTGCGCCGTGGGCAGACAGTGAGTTCATGTATACTGGATATTGACTCCATTTCAACCTCTTCCACGTGTGGCTTGGCAGAAACACAACACTGTGGCGTTTTTAGTAAGTATGACTTATGTACGATTGCCGCTGTCAACCAATCAGACCCGGAGGTTGATAATAAAGTTTATGGAATTCGGACTTCTAGCTCTGTCTATCAGAATAAATCTTACAATCCGCCATCTATCACTTTCGTGAAATCAAATGATACTGCCACTGACCCAGATATAGAATCTAGCTCAAAGACATCCGAAAACCCCAGAAAAAGAGTTCTGGATTTAAAATCAAGCATAAGTTCTTCAGAATCAAGTAGCATGAACGCAGACATGCCAACATCAATACAGCATAAGTGTAGCGTATTTGATTGGACAACGGCCAACATAAATAATCAGGAACAAACAGGCAGCATATCCGACGAAAATACGACAGTTGACGTTCAAAAGCCAGGTGATGAAGAAATATTGCAGATCCAATGTGATGATACTTTACTACATTGCTCAAATAACCAATACGGTGCCTCAATAAATGACACTCTTGCAATAGATGATACAAAAACAGTTACTCTTATTCAATTCATTGACAGAAATGCAGATTCAATAACGAACGATTCCCAATTTGATAACATTGACATCGGCTATCTTGCGGATGAAGAAATATGTGAATCGCCCGGAAAACCGGTAAAACAGCACGGACGACGGCAATCAACATACAGTGTAGTCTCTGCCGGTTCTACATACGCGAGCAATTATTACCAATTACCGAAGAAACCGCCGAAAACCTGCTCTTCGTTCAGTCTCCTCCGCGTACGCCAGTGTCTCGTGCTACAGAAAGTAGTTCCGGTAGTGTACTGGGTGACCTTTGTGATGATTGTGAATATTATATTTGAGCTGTACGCCCTGTTCGGTGTCTACGGAATCCTGGGAACGGGGAGGTCTCCGAAACCCTGGCCTTGGTTTCTGTTCCAGGTTCTACACAGGTGAGTTCACATTTCCTTGCATTCGGGCTGCCCTCCACACCGGCGTTAAATATTTCACATCGAAAAATGAACCGGCTTCCTGACGAGATGACGCCCAGTTGTACTGTCGAATAAACGCATGTTCGTCTAGTAACCGGTGCAAATTTCTTGCGCCGGTTACTATACGAATATATGTTTATGCAGTTAGCTTTTGACTGTAGTAGAATGGGAATTCGTCAGGAATCAGGTGCCCATTTCCACGTGAAACATTTTACTCCGGCGTGGAGTGCATAGCCAGTGTGTGGTGTCATCCCGTGTAGCTGTGACTGGAGAAATGGTGATTATGGCATTTGTGACCAGTGTAGCTCCTGATCCAATAGCACCCCTCTCGCATAATAAATAATATTATATGACTGAGATGTCCGGCCAATAGAGCGTCACATGATTGCGGACATAAGTATATGATATTCACCTGAATATCAGTCTCGGACTCTTCTCGCTTGCTAGCCGAGTCCGAGAGTGATATTTTAAAAGTGATATTGACCTGGATGCGCGAGTCACTGATCGCACAAAAGATACATGACATGATTCAACGACGGGCCAATTGAACAAAAGCACGCAAATAGTATCATCCAATCAGCAACAAGCTTACAAATGTACTTTTCACGTGACAGCAACACAGCAACAATGGATGCAAACTGAAGCAAACTTGTACATAAATGTCAGTCGGGTTTCAGCAAAACCATAAGTCATATAATTCATAATTCTAGTCGGTGTACACGAGATTCGGCCTCGGTGAGTATGACTTTCCTCAGGTCCTTAAATCTCGTGTACACGTCCTCGAAATACAATATTTGTATACTATTCATTGTTAGAAGCATGACAGGCGTTTAATGGGTGAAATGGCGAACAGTGCAGATCCTGATCAGTGTGTGTGGATATCTTGATGATCGTCAATAACTCTGATCGTTACTACACTGATCGTTAATAACTCTATTTCTCGAGATAAGCTCCAATGACCCAGTGATTGTCAGAAATTATGTCAAACGTTTACGAAATTCTGAATTTATCATGCCCATCTAATCAGATAAAGCTGGTACTATTGTACGGAACGAAAAACTCTCAGACCGTGTGCAACGTGATACGAATGTTGACATGCTAGTAAAAGCCTAGTCCCACTGCTCCGCTTCTCTCTCCGACCTCGATCCGACCAAAATGTGGCGAAACGGTTAAAATTTGAAGTTCCATCCACCTAGTTCCCTTCCGTGCGCTTTGTCCAGTTATAGTTTTGATCGGACAGGGTGTGGATAGATGAGGATAGACCGGATGGGATACTGATAGAGTGCGGACAGGTGTCGTTTAGAACTAGCAGAATTTGGACAGAACGCTCACCAAATGCCATCCGAGAACGATTACAGCGGATGAGATACTGGTGCGATGCTAGGGCGATACGTTTTGTACTGGTAAGATGCTGGCTGGGATCGAAACAAACCAAACTGCAATCCGACCAAACCGTATGAAACGTGTGTGTTCCGACTGTTACAAACCTCCTCCGCATGGCATACGAGCTGATCGTATCCTATAAGTATCCCATCCGACCTGCTTCCGAACGAGCGAACGGAGACATTCAGGCGATGATTTTAAACATTTCTTAATTTTCAAATCTCCTTACGGATGACGTTTCGTTTCACGCGAAACGGAGCCGAATTAAAAGTATCCTACTAGTCCATTCCACACTTGGTCCGCATCACTTCGTTTCCTGCCAGTATCTGCTAGTACCTTCCGGATGTCAACCGGATAGGAAACGGAAGGAGAAACGCAGCAGTGGGACTAGGCTATAACCGGAATATCGGACAGAATATCGTGACCTGTCCCGACAAAAAGGGGCTTACATGTATTGTGTTTTTGACAAGTGAATACTTATCCCGATCAGCTGAATGTAACACTTTCATACACCTTGCTATTGACATGAAGCTTTCGCCAGATATCAGGATTGCTTTACCAACGCCATTGCGAATGGTGTAGACCCTGACTAATTATCCCCGATTAGGCTGCATGTTTCTGACTTTCCAGGCGATGGCTTGCCCAATGGTGTCGTTATTGGTTATGTATACGGCATAAACAAAATTGTTTGTTTCCACTAACCCGACCGACCCTATTTTGTCCCGCCGACCCTAAACTTTTTTTCGTCATATCGGTATTTTTTTGGATAAAAACAGTATATTTTCACTAACCCATAGTGGCTTAACCCTTCCTACGCTGATGACGGAAATTGCCGTCTGCAGTTTTTCAATTTTACTTTAATTCTTAACAAAAAACTGGTTTTGACAGCACATGAGAGTAGTCTCCACTGGAGACGATTATCATGTGCTGTCAAAACCAAGTTTTTGTCGAGAAATATTGAAAATAAAACATTTTCAGTAGACGACAACATTTAATTCAGAGTAGTAATGGTTAACATATCCAATACAAAAAGTGTGTCGAGAATGGAAAAAAAATCGAGAAAAAAAAAATATTCTCCTACCTACCTAGTACCCTATTTTTTTTCCAGGTGTTAGCGGAAACAAACAATTGTTTTTTTGGGCCTAAGTTAGATCACTGTTCATACGAGGATATACATGCAATCCGCGAGCTTTATCAAGGGCATTATCACTAGTACATGCGGACAAACTTAAAACTTATTTATCACATCCTCATGTACATACCTTGCACACGAGCTGTGTTAATACAGAAACAACACCCGGAAATGTGTCAAAGATGTGATAAGTACTCAAAAATAAGATGCATTGGCTGAGCTATTTTCAAACTTGATACGGCCTGTTTTGTCATGACAGGTTATTATTTCTGCGGTGATGTCATTAAACCCTACATACAACTAGGAAAGAGCCGTCGTTGATCAATGGCCGATTCTTGTCGTCACATGAGAAAAGCGACCTTACGGCATCCAATATAGATACTGACTCTAATGCGATTCTCATAGTCTGTTTGAATCAATCCAGTCGTTTTACTGACGGCGATATGCCTGCTTCAGTGATTGACTGGAGACCAGTGTATGCCCTGACCAGTAGCCTATTTCACCAACATTGCAAAGTATACTTTACTAGCAAAGTATACTTTGAGGGAGAAATGTTAAATTTAAGGATAAATTTATTAATTTTTATTATACTGAATTTATTACATTATCACAGCCAATTTGGCTGTGATAATGTAATAAATTCAGTATAATAATTCTTTTAATCATGAAATGTATGCATTTGTTAGTTTTATATGAAATAATGCAGTTCAGGAAAAATAAATGATTAATCCCTCAAAAAATACTTTGCTAGTAAAGTATACTTTGCAATGTTGATGAAATGGGCTACAGACTGTCTGATTATGGCCTCCACTGTTGCACAACTCATATCACATCCGCACTATCTGATTAGGGCATACGCTGTTGCACAAATCATGTCATATCCGTAGTCTGATTAGGGCCTACGCTGTTGCACAAATCATATCATATCCGCACTGTCTGATTAGAGCCTACGCTGTTGCACAAACCATATGAGCCGCGTCGCGAGAAAATCTGTCTTCGGGAGTCTGACGACATCACAAGATATGACGTCGTGAACTTAGCTGACGTAATTTACGCTGAGATTTATATGTTGCACTCTGACTTCGAAGTTCAATTGCTTGTTTCAGAACAATAGGCTATGATACATGTACTCGCTCACTGCAAGGCGAGTTCACTCTCCAAAAGACAATGTTACCGTAACACTCCCAAAACAAACACAAGCCGATATTGCGGTAACAAATGTCTAAATTACATAATATTCATACCCGGGCGCATTTGAATTGTTTTGTACATTGTTTATAAAGGTGTTTCATGTACATGTATATACAAACAATAATTGACCATCCAATACACGCTAGAATCACCTGTGGATTTGTACAGCGTGTATGTTTCCGTCTTCCGGGTACCATTTTTTCAAATCATGTTCAAGGTCATTTCAAGGTCATTGAACTGCAAGCATGTTTGGTGTCCAAACAGTGATATGTATAGGATAATCTGAAGTTACCATCGACCCGGTAATGGTATAAATTGCTCAGAAGATCGAACTAATAGATATTATACATTCTGCTAGTAAAAAAGTATTATTTTTGTCCACGCATGGCGGTCATATTTTCAAGATGGCCACCAGAAAGATACGTTTTCAGATAGGCTAGTCTATTTGACACGTATAAGCGTAAATTTATGTATGTATGCCTATCATTTCACCTCATGGTATCTAGTAAGAAGTATATTGATACAGTTTCGCATGCACTATCATCTTTAAATTTCAAAATGGCCACCAAACTGCCTTTTCATAAAAACAAAAGTATGTCAAGAACTTTGTTTTGATGCACAATTTCATTACTTTACGTAAGAGCATCAAAGAATCCAACGTTTTCAGTTATTATTAATATTGCCTTATATAAAACAATTACATTACGGTAAATACTTCAACATGGCCTGCACAATAAAACGATTTCACCAGGATCAACCTGTGACAAAGCCACACACATTAATAGTTTAATACATGAAACATGTACACATATTTGTTAACATTCTTTGAAATAATTGCCATTGTGGTTATAAGGATTTGCTCACATGATTTAGTATCCACATACATTAAATGGGTTTATAGAGTGCTCATGGGTATCCCATATCAGGGACTAATATCTGGGCTATACAAGTTTAACCATGTCTGACGGCCCTGCCAATGTGCTGTTTGAATGACGTGCTGTAGCAATAGCACGTTTGAAGGAGATGATATTCCTGACATCTTCATACACTGAATTAATTTTCGTCGGTGGAATTCTCATCGGTTTGTACTGGTACATGCATATGCAAAAAAACAACATATTACAAGTAGCTACAAAGATATCTGCAATTCATTTCACATGTTTCATCAATTGAGTATTCATATTCGTGTTAACATGATGCATACACTGCATAAGAAAGAATTCATTTACGAGAACAAAATATTGGATTATCCTATGATAAGCTCATGTATATTCTGAAGTCAGTGTGCGAGGTGAAACAGCGACTGGTTATTCTGAGTAATTTAGTCATTGTAATAACTAAAGTTTCCTCATCTGGAAAGTCACCAAACTGTGTTGTTTCTCTACATGCAATATTAGCACATGTTTTAAACAAGTGTATACTGGAAAGTATTAACCATGTAGACACTGGATACCTGATAAACAAGAGCACAAATGTCCTTGGGTGTACACTAAGTATGGTAGGGGGACTGTACTAAGCGAAATATTCAACACTGCACTTAACCTATCTCGTATATGTTATATTTATGAGCTTCTATTCTATATATAACGAAATATGTTCGAATACATAGTGCTTGCATTGTCATAGTGTTTGTATATTTGTTATTACTATGGTGTTCAAGAGCCAGTATGGCTTAGACAATTAACTGCAGTTAATAGCGGGATGGCACAACAGACTGATGGTTGCCAAGTCAGTATATATTAGGACATATATATAGTGTGATGTCATTATTTACTAACATTTGTCAAATTTGTGCGAGTGCTAAGTGGTCGTCTATAAGATTATGAGGTGTCATTGTATTGTCATATCTTATATGGAAGTTGCTATTTTGATAAGTTTGTGATATTAAATACGTCAAAAAGTATTTCCTACAAAACCTCTATTATAGTGTGAGTACAACAGTGAATCCATCCTCTCTCGGATGTCGCACGCATCCTGCTTTGCGGAAAATTAGACGCGGTCATATGCATGTATTATGGGGGTCATGTAATCTCAGTGTGAATACGGATGGTGTCCATCAACAAATGATAAATATCATAGTATACTGCTTCAAATGTTGATGAGGTAAGGGTAACTCGCAGTACCGATATGGTCAATTCAGTGGAAAATAGAGGAGTATTGCCATCTATGACATTTTGCTAAACGCAAGTGATGTTACAACAATCTATTCCACTATGCATATTTACGCCAAGCTATTCAAGTGTGAGTTAACGTGTCTGGGTTACATTAACGACATAGCCACAATTTAGCAGGTCAACTAATTTAAAGCACCAACTAGAATTTATGTTCATTCTCCCTTCCATGTCGGTATCATGCTTGCCATCAATATATGGATTGTATTGTATGTAACCATTGGCAGTATACACTGTCATATATTCCTCATACATCTCGTCATTATTGGAATTCCAGTCTGCTTGTGTTTTATGAAACTTTCATTTAATGCACATTATAGTTTCTTCTTTTCTTGAAAGTCTCTGTTACTAATCAGACACCGTTAGTTGTGATACCGTTTAATTGCAAATGATGCTTATAGAGAATAGTAGGTTAGTGCCGTGAATGGGAAAAAATATCCGGCAAGGCTCAAGAATTTCTTTATTTCTCATCAGAAGTATATGTTGTGACCACTCATTTGAACCGTCTCGCCGAGACGGTTCAAATGAGTGGTCACAACATATACTTTGGTTCAGAAATAAGGAAAATAGATAGAAAATAGTAGGTTAATGCCGTGAATGGGAAAAAATATCTGGCAAGGATAAGGAAACGGGATGGGCGAGGCTCTGCCGAGCACATCCCGTTTCCGTGCCGCGCCAGATATTTTGTTCCCATTCGCGGCACTAACCTACTATTCTATTTATCCCGTCAACACCTACAAATGGCTGTAAAATGCAAAAATTGTATTGACTGGATATCAAAAATGTTTCACGGCACCGTGTTTCACGGCACATACATGTACGCACTGTGTTGACGGGATAAATCATCTTATTTGGTTTTCATTTGAACCGTGTATTTCGATTTTATACATATGTTTAACAATCATAGGTTATCATTTTAAATATTTGTAGTTTAAAATTAGGAATTCAGTCGGCACGTCGGCGTGCACAGGTCATAATGTTTAGGTTTTCGACGATATTGACCAGACTGAGACATTATAAACAATAGAAAATAACAGACATTGAGGAGACCGATGAACCCATGTAAACATAACTCTAAAGCAATACACAATAGCAACAGCATAGCATAGTTGAATACTGTCATAGTTGAACATGTAAATGTATTATATTTGGCTCTTTCGGTATTCCAGATCTGTTATTTGTCGTTTTATTGTGCATTAGATAAATATAATACTGCATTATTCTTAATTGCCAATGTCTTTGAGCTAGCATTCAACTTGACAAATATAAAAATAAATACAAATATATTGGATAACTGCATTTGTGAAGATGTTTTGTTGTAGAAATACGTGCGGAATTATGATAAAAATTCGAAAAATATGCATTGTTAATGGTTGAGTTTAAACGTATCAACATTGTCGACCTTTCTGTGACCTTGAAATGTGTTGACTAATGTTCTGTTCCATAAAGTAAATTTAATAATATCAATATGTCCAATAATAATGAATACTATTGGAAATTGTATGGATTAATATGTTTTAACGTACATTGTGTATATATATTGCATTAAAATTATATTGATGTTCAATGACCTTGAAATGACATTGAAAGTACAATGTATTTGGAAACAATGACACCCACATTTTTCTGAAAGCTGAACCTTACACAAAACATGTACCATGAAGCGCTGGTTTCTGATTGCCTCGGAATTTTAACAAAACTTTAGATTTATACCGGGGTGTACTCACCCATCATGACATACACTAATAAGAAACTAAGTAAATCCATTTTTGTCACGACTGGTGAACTAATGAACAGTATGCCACATATATGTGAGATATATTTCCTATGGTAACAAGCAGTGATATATGTATGCCATAGTACAGAAACAATACTACAAAGATTAATTCATGCCCGTTTTCACTTGTTGACCTTGAAAATATAGTTTTGTGACCTTGACCTTGATTAATATTGTTTTATTTCTTGATTACAGTTGATTTGTAATTATTGTTATGCATATTGCCGAAGAGATTGATACTTCAAATGGATTAATTCCTCGGTTTTATGGCATAAATATTATACTTTTGACCTTGATTTTGACTGACCTTGAAATGACCTTGAAAGTGTCTGAAAAAAATGGCACCTGGATTTTTCGGAAAGTTGGATCCCAGGTGAATACAAAACCACTATGAAAACAATATTAACATGAGGTGCCAGATTCTGACCAATTGCCTCCGAACTACTAGTAGAGTGACTGTGAACTGTATGCACATAGTGAGCAACGCATCGAAGTAAGGGTGCCTGTCATCAGACATGGACACTGCCTTTCAGCAGTGCTACAAGTTTGTGGAGAGTTTTTTAGAAAACAAACGGACGTCCGTCCGTCCGTCCGTCCGTCCCGTCCGTCCGTCCGTCCGACGGACTCCGGTCGGTCAGTCCGTCCGTCCGTCCGTCGTCGTCCGTCGGTCGGTCGGTCGGTCGGTGTCGGTCGGTCGGTCGGTCGGTCGGTCGGTCGTCCGTCCGTCCGTCCGTCCGTCCGTCCGTCCAGTCCCGTCCCGTCCGTCCATCCGTTCATGTCTCCCAATTTGTAACAACGTCTTTTGGTCTATGTGGCTTTTTTTCGGTTTATGTGGCTTATTCCGTGTGTACAGATGGGTCTTATGTGGATAGTAGACACATAAACCCAATTTGTAAGAGCGTCCGTGTGTCCGTGCGTGCGTTCGTGCGTGCGTGCGTGCGTCTGTCCGTCCGTCCGTCCGTCCGTCCGTCCGTATTGGGAAAATGTTGAAGGTCCCTCGATTGCTATGTCTCACGATGCAATATGGTACATCGGTAACGGCTTGTGATATACATGTAGCTTACGCTGCACTGAAGTATTAGTGGATATGCCGTGATTGTGGACGGTCGCGCAGTGAATAATGTCACACCAGTATCGTCAGATGGCATTCCGTAACACTTTGGTGATATTGCTCTTCTTACTCGCAGGATGTACATTTCTACAGTTCAGGTCGTTTATACATCTACTCTATATGTCGCCACTCAGTAACGGAAAATATACCATCGGACATATGCGCTCCAATCTCCGTGATCCAGGTAGTATGTCTCATTCTGATGTACTGCGAGTTATTGAGAAAACAGCATTTGCCTCGCAACATAACATATCTGAATTAGCAGAGACAGAGACATCTCGTTCTAATCCAGGTCAGAGGGTCAAATACTATTACACACACCCTAGCGACAGTTCAATATATATATACAGGGAAGACAGGCAGGAAACAGTCAGATCTTACGACAAGTTTCCATATCTGCCACTACCAGAGAACATGTCGTGTTTCAAGCCACGCATGTCAGAAGCGGAGCATACGATTATGAACAAACTGTTTGACACCTTCTCAAACGTGTGTAGAACGAACCATATAGAGTACATGCTATATGGTGGAACACTGATCGGCGCGCGTAGACATCACGGAATGGTACCTTGGGACGACGACATTGACGTCATCACCAATGTGAAAAACCGACCTAAGTTGGAGAAACTACTTTCAAATGTGCCGGGATATGGACTTGAGACTCGCAGAAAACGATGGATCGCCTTTTACCAGGCGATAGCACACGACCCGGGTTACAGATGGCCGTATATTGACATATTCTTCTATATTGAAAACGCTACACACGTCTCAGACGTACACAATCATTGTACGTGTTCCAAGCAGCATGTGTTTCCACTACGGTACATGCCATTCGAGGCTGGCTGGCAGCCCGTGCCAAAAAACATTGAAATGTTCAACCACCAAACATACGGGCATAGTGCCGACACGGTGCGATACTGTAAGTGTAACCAGTACAACCATCGGCTACACAGACGAGCTATTGCACGGACCCTCGATGTGCCGTGTGAAAGGCTGAAGCCGTATTACCCGTTCGTCGAGAGCAGGACTGGGGGAGGAGGCGTCATTGTGGAGAAACTCTGGGGAAATGGTTCATTGATTCACACGTTTTCTAGACCACGGTCTACTAGTTCAACATCGAATGTTAATAACTGAAGGTGCAATATGACTACGATACTAGTATATATGAGCCGCGTGTATATATATGAGCCCCCCCCCCCCCCACCCCCCCCCCATCAGTAAAAACGTTTAAACCCAAGTTGATATATTATATTGCGCATGTGTTGAAAGTTCATTTCCCCGTGAGTTTTAAATTTGCGACAAACATTGCAGAGAGTATTGCCAATACGATTGCAATCGTTTTCCATAGAACAACATCTGTTGCGACAAACAGTGCAGAGAGTATTGTCAAATACTAATTAACTCGTTTTCCATAGAATAACATCTATAATCCAAGACTTGCATAAATATAATGCAATATGTTGCACATGGTTGTATACATGAATGCAGATTTATCTGAGTGTCTACATATTTATCTGAGTGTCAGATTTATCTGAGTGTCTACATATTGGAATACCGATATTGTAAGTTAAGGCTTGTCACATTCAACTGAAGGTCAGCAAACAGCAACTGTCTGTTCCACGTTTTGCTGCCGACGAACTTTTGGCTATTAAACACATTAAATCTAAAAAATATTTAAAAGTAAGTAATTTTCCATCAGTAACAAAGATGTCACCCTCCCGAAAAGAAATTATTGATTTTATTGCGAAAAAACGACTTTGTTATGGGAATTTAACATGGGGCCGATATTTCGGAAAATATTTCAATCACGTGCACGCTGTGGTTTGGTTGGTTACTGGAGACTTACATCAGTTTCCATTAGCCAACCAAATCACTGCGTGTCACGTGATTCGATATTTTTAACGATGGCGGCTAATATTCATTTATAATCAGGAAGTGAACGAGTTTGATTTTAAAAATCGAATTTAGGTTATATAGTGAGACGCGTTTTTAGTGCAGTTTACGCTCAACATCTTTGAGATTTATGTTAATGTATTAGCAACTGTAAAATCTATGCCGAAAACCCACCCCAAGCAGCGGTTTCGACAGGCTGCAACACGTTATAGGCGAGTAAAGCATTGCGACTTCGCGTGGCTTTTTCTTACAATGGTGATGCATGCGAGATGTGTACCTTTCTAAATCACATAATCTTCATACCCGGGCGCATTTGAATTGTTTTGTACATTGTTTAGAAAGGTGTTTCATGTATATACAAACAATAATTGACCATCCAAGACACGCTAGAATCACCTGTGGGTTTGTACAGCGTGTATGTTTTCGTCTTAGACGGCCGAAAACACCCGACCCCGCTCTACAATATCCATTGTGTCCATGTAGCAGACTTCCAAGCGCTACCCTTGAAGGTGGTCTCCCACGAGTGAAATAGTCAGATGGTTTAGAAATTACATGTAAGCGATGTAGGCTTTTGCTCTCACGCTGGTAGAGTGACTGTGAACTGTATGTACATAGTGACAACGCATGGAAGTAAGGGTGCCTGTCATCAAACATTGACACTGCCTTTCAGTGCTACAAGTTTGGTCTTTTAAGAAAACAAATGGGCATATTGTTTTCGTCACGGGTGTCTGTTCGTCCGTCCGTCCGTCCGTCCGTCTCCGTCCGTTCGTCCGGTCCGTCCGTCCGTCCGTTACATTTATTGTAAGAAGTAAAACTTGTTAACAGTAATAAGGTAGGGACTTGAAACTTGGTGTTTGCCTTCCTTATAATGTGTGTAGATACGCAAAGTGAATTTCGATTTTTGATTCGACCTCCCTGTCATGGAGTATCTCACCATTTTATACTTAGCATTTGGGAAAAGTGTGTATATTTCGATGGAACACCATATACTGTGCACTAGTTTTAATGTAATTTGAAGGTATGCACACTCAGTAGGCACAAACTAATATAAGGGACCTGCAGTCTGGTTTTTGTCAGGATGATTATCCAGATATAGGGTTTGGCAGCTCCGCACCAACAAGGATGTACCTATCAACTAAATATTGGCTGAGAATATAATATGAGAGCGAATGTCAATTCAACAAGTTTAATAAAGTCTTAACACATGTAACAACAATTAAAGTATTCTTTACAGCGTAATATTATGTACAGCGGTTATTTTGTCAGGATATCCGATGTGGTACTCTTGTCGATGCCTATAAATGAAAGCGGAGCAAGGCCGATCAGGTTCGCGCACGCGTCTCAAATACAACGGATCGCGATGGTATTTGGATGGTATATGTGGTGGATCTAACCGTAGTGAACCAATACTTAATTTAACATGGGAAGTTACAATACTACACAATGCCTTATTCTCTTGTGAAAGTGATTTATGTATCAAACACGCCACTAGAAATCACTATTATAAGTGCATAGTCACTGCACTAAAACATAAGGAATTGGCGTTTAGCCACTCCACTAATTCATAAAATATAGTAAGTTTGGTGTATTCACGTTTGTGTATTAGCCACTGCGCTAATATAAAGAACGTTGCCAAAACATCAGGGGTTTAAGCACTCTAATGGGATTCAGTCCTGTTTTGTGTATTAGACACTCCACTGGCACTGAGCGTTCAGTGTTTATAAATTAACACGATGTGGATCAACCGTGTCTTTGGTAATAATTAATACAAGGTAATATTGTGTATCTGTATTTGACACTTACAATGAGTTTAATAGAAGCAGGTAAGTGCACAAGTATCAGTATTGGCTCAAATAAAGCTGGTTATTGGTTTCGTCGAGTATTGGTTTTCGAAAAGTAGCTCCTATGCAACTATGTAGTAACTACGATTAGATGCTGAAACTGGCCGTGCGCCGTTCTTTTATAGACATCTCAGAGTACCACGTGATGGCTATTAACCAATGAAAACACTGGAAATTTGAATAATTTCCTAATGTTTGCTCATAAAACAGTTAATAGTATTCTAACTAGGAATTCCGGTCGGCCGGACTATCGCTCCTTTTACTCCGCTTCTGACAAAGTGTCAGAAGCAGGAAAGAGGAGGAAACCGGAGTTTCTCATAAAAGCGGAAAATATGGAAATATCCATTATACAGACTGCGGATTTCAGAAAATGACCGTCAACCAATCAGAAGTCTCGAAAGCTGACACACCTCCACTTATTTAACTTTGAACTCCTCTTTCTCCGTTCCAAAATCTGAGTCAAAATCTAAAAAGGGGAATACGCCGTAGTTCGCTGTACTTAAGTAAAACCAAATATAAGATCACAAAATGTGATCGCGCACTTGCAAAACCAACAAAAAGTTCGCTTAGCAACGAAATACTTCGCTTCACAGAAATAGTAAGCTTTCGAGACTAATTGACTAATCTCCGTTATTCAGTCATTCGCTCCTTTTATAAAGGTACAAGTAAGGATTGTAGTTCAATAGTGTCAGAGAGATGGAGTTTGTAACAACAGAGAAAATGGAATAAAACGAGCGAATGAAAGACGCGGATTGATTTGACATTCAAGACTATGAATGCCTAAACACTACACTACATACACGTAGGAAATAATCCACGTTAAACAGGCAATGTTTAACGCGAAAAACAACTCTTAATCCTATTAAAACATTATTCCTAGGGAGAAAAATCGGAAGTTAACCAGTATTTGTGTATTATACTTGGTAGATCTCACAGCTTCCGATAATTTGTCGATACACCGGGCGCACCGGTTCAAAGGTCAAACTCGCGGAAGTGAAAGTTTAGAGAAATGTCTTGATCCAAAAATCAGTCAGTTTTAACCAAATATCAGCTAAATTATGACTTGTCATTACTCATGACACCTTCCAATGGGTGTTTGCATATAGACAGACTTCAGTTACGCTCGGATGTGCTAAATTCAGACCGAATATCGGATTATGCGGTGCAGAATATGTCATTTCCACATTGTGGCAGAAATGAACACATTTCAAACAGAGAACAATAATGGGAATCTCAACCTCCAAGTAACCTCTGCAACTAATCAACATGTGTCGGTAAGCTTGGTTAAATATTCAACATGTTCTCATGTTATAGTACATTACAGTTTGCAGTGTTTAAAGATGGGTGGGGTAACAAGTGACAAAGGGCACATGGCCACAATCCCTGATCCTTACACTATTATTTATAGGAAATAAACAAGTGTATAATTGTGACACCATTCCACTAGTTCTAAAAAATTAGGAGTGCCCGCTATACAGATATAATCATTTACTGTCTGTTTCACGAAAGCTGCACAAATTTTGCGGCCATATAAACAATTCAAAAACAATATTTTGTTCGATAGTATTAAATTAAAGGAAAATTTAAGAATGAGCCTTCTTTTTGTTTCCTGAAATTTGGTCAAATATTGATTTTATTGCGAAAAAACAATTTCCCCATGTTAAATCCCCATAGACATCTTCACAGTGAAGATGTCTATGGGGATTTAACAAGGGGATTTTTTTTAGAATTTCAGTAATCCTGGACCGATTTTCAAAACATAGCTTTTGTTTTCTTAGTTAGATCATTTCCAAGCTATCTAGCTAGGTTTCGGAGTCAATTTCCAAAAAAAATTAGTTTTTTGTACTCCTCCCATAACTCCTCTACCTCTTTGACCCCCATGTTAAATTCCCATAGAGAAATAAATTTTTCGTAATAAAATGAATATTTGATCAAATTTCACGAAATAAAAAGAAGTCTCATTCTTAAATTTTTATAAAATTTAACATTATCAAAAAAAAATAATAGTTTTTGCATTGTCTATATAGCCGTAAAATTTGGGCAGCTTTCGTGAAACAGACAGTAGTAATATTTATTTTACTCATAATGACTGGGTTTTTATGGTGAATTAATGTTTATTTTGCCTGAAAATGTCATATCTACAGAATATACAAAACTATCTATTAAGAATAGTGTGTGCCTACTGAGTGGGCATGTACCTTTAATGTTGAACGTATTGTCCTCCCCATTTACAGGTGTATTCCCATCTGTATTTGCTGAACTGTCATATAGCCACCAATGAACCAACCAGTTAATCAATACAGAATAACATACATGGACAGTAAATATCACTGTCTGTTTCATATACTTCTATGGTTTTCTACAATTATAAATTATTAAAACGCTCAGTAAACAGGACGTCAACAAGAAGAAATCCGCAAATCGAATCTGCCGTACACGCGCACACGTTTATACTTGCTGGTACATGAACTTGCCGGTTTGTCTTTGTCGCTTTTCATTTTCATGTACATGTATTACCAAAACAATCAAGCTCATCTGTCTATACATTCATTATTCAATGCCAAACATGCTTCTAGTTTGTCAACTTGCAAACTGTTGTAAATGTTGGCGTATACTCTATGTGTACCGGTAGATACGTAGATACTGTAACGTCGTTTTGACGTCGTTTGACGTCACTTTTACGTGACGTTTCATTTGCTCAAACGACTTGAATAGTGGTGTTGTATAAACTATAATATCTTAATGAATATTGCAGATATCATGATCAAATAAAAAGCATTCGATTCATCATACAAATACTATTGTCACAGTAACAAAATGTTAATTTGACCAAGAATTTCCCAAAGACAGATTTTCTCGCGGCTCGTATCATATTCGCGCAGTCTGATTAGGACCTACGCTGTTAGGGCCTACACTGTTGCACAAACCATATCATATTCGCGAAGTCTGATCAGGATCTACGCTGTTGCACAGACCATCACCGTCTGTTCCACGTTTTGCTGCCGACGAACTTTTGGCCATTAAACACATTAAATCTAAACAATATTTAAAAGTAAGTACTTTTTCTTCAATAACAAAAAAGTCACCCTCCCCCAAAAAAAATGTTTTATGAAATTCCATTATATATTGATTTTATTGCGAAAAAACGATTTTCCTATGGGAATTTAACATGGGGGCTAAAAATAGATTTAAAAAAATTTCCAGCAGATTTTCAAAATCTAACTTTTGTTTTCTTAATTACATCATTTTCAAGCTATCTCGCCAGGTGTCGGAGTCAATTTCCAAATATTTTTTTTTTTTGATCCTTCAGGATCAAAAAACGAAAAAAATTGGAAATTGACTCCCCATGTTAAATTCCCATAAGAAAATATTTTTTTCGCAATAAAATCAATATTTGATGGAATTTCATCAAACACAAATTTTTGAGGAGGTTGATTTTTTTGTTATTGATGAAAAACGTGGAACACACAGTAGGTGCATTTTCTCCATATAGGAGCCAATTTACATTACGTAATGGGGTATACGACTTGGATTACAAGTTTGACAAATCACGTCTCAACCTTAATGCTAGACGTAAACCGTAATTCGATTTCTAATGAATAAATATGAAATATGAGAAGCCGGGTTGAACATGTATAATAAACTGTTGCCGGGCAACAACCTGGATGTAAATGATGGCTGTCGAACTACGAAATTTGTATCATTTCTCGACATATGTGAGCCGCCGTGCCAAAAACAGAATATTGGATGTGTTACCAGTGTAGCTCCAGATCAGCGTGATCATTAGAATTATAATGTGTTTTTCGTCATTAACGTACAGTCTGTTCCACGTTTTACTGCCGACGAACTTTCGGCCATTGAACACATTAAATATAAACACTATTTAAAACCAAGTACTTGTTCATCAATAACAAAACGTAATCCTCCACATTATTTTTACTTGATGACATTACCATCAAATATTGATTTATTGCGAAAAAGAAATTTCTTTATGGGAATTTAACATAGGAGCTAAATATATTTTTAAAATTGTGGACCGATTTTCAATATATAACTTTTGTTTTCTTAGCTACATCATTTCCAAGCCATCTAGCCATGTTTCGGAGTCGAGTTTCATTATTTATTTTTCGTTTTCCGACCTCTCCCTTTGCTCCAGTTCCCTTTCACCCAATGTTAAATTCCCATCTGAAAATTGTTTTGTTCTCAATCAAATCAATATCTGATGAACTTTCACGAAATACAAAAGGACTGGGAAGGTGACTTGTTTTGTTGTTGAGGAAAACATATTTACATTTAAATATTTTTTTAAGATTTAATGGGTGTAATAGCCAAAAGAGCGTCGGCAGAAAAACGTGGAACAGACAGTATTTCTGGGAGCATTCAAAATGCATGAACGAAAACTTTACTTTAGACCCCGTTCTGGAAAATTCCCTAATGCAATAAATGAACACTTTTAGCCATGTTCTGTAGCCCAGCCCATTGCATCAACATTGCAAAGTATACTTTTCTAGCAAGAGGGAGAAATTTTAAATTTTAGGATAAATTTATTAATTTTTAATATACTGAATTTATTACATTATCACAGCCATTTTGGCTGTGATAATGTAATAAATTCAGTATAATAATCCTACATATTTTTAGTCATGAAATATATGCATTTGTTAGTTCTATATGAAATAATGCATTTCATGAAAAATAAATGATTACTCCCTCAAAGTAATACTTTGCTGGAAAAGTATACTTTGCAATGTTGGTGAAATCGGCTACTGGAACGGTTCCTAACATTTTAAACTAAAACTTTGCTTTAAACCCAGTTCTGGAAAGTTGACTGAGTTGCCATCTCCGCCATCTTTGGTTTAATTTGCGTTAAAGTCTCTAAACCGGACAACAAGAAACACATATGATCATAATGTTGATGGGTTTCTTGGTCATTTATCTCAGGTGATAATGCCCGTTCGTCATCGCATAGCAACGACTATGGCTCGGATTAATCAAATGCCTGATTTACAGTGAAATCTCGCTAAACCGGACCTCCCAGGGTGTCCGGTTTAGCGAGGTTTCATTGTAGTTTTTAATCACTACACATGTAATGGCGCTTTCACAACAACCATTTATAGCAAGTAGAAACTAATGGGAAATCGTATGCCAATTTAAAACACTCACATTGCTAGGGAGCCGTCACGTCTTGGGAATAGATTTATGAAATTTCAATTTTATAAACAAAGCACTTGGAAGAGCGACCACAAGGCAACGCATGCATAATAGATGCAACATATATGTGGCTTTGACTGGAGAAATGGGGCTTATTGGATTCGTGACCAGTGCAGATCCTGATCAAATAGTACACGCTTGTATACTGAAAACGATATATATCGCTTGCTGGAAGCATGAAAGGTGTTTCATTGATGGAATGCTGGGGCCCGTTTCACTAAACTTTGTACGACTAAAATGTTCGTAAGTGCAAATTTAAGATCGTCTGTAAATCCAATAATTATTAACAAGAAAACAATGTTAACGTGAAATTTACAGACTATCATAATTTTGCACTTACGAACATTAGTCGTACGAAGTTTAGTGAGACGGCCCCCTGAACAGTGACTTGTTTGGATCTGCATTGGTCGCAAAACCCAATAGCTCCATTTCTCCAGTCACAGTCACATACATGTAATACTAAATGATTATACGCTCCTATTACAAAGTGTAAGATGACGTGGTTACACCATTAACAACAATTGCTAAAAACAGATTTTTATGAAATATGGTGCATCAAATTTCCCGGTTTAATGTAATACTGACACGGAAATCGATTCTTCGCAAACACGACCTCAGTATGTGCCGACGTCCCGAGTCCACCAAATGCGGTTCATGAAGACACCTGCTACTAAAATGCTACCCGACTGTGTTTATTATGAACAGTAATATCCGCTCATACACAACAGTAATCAAACTACCGTTCCAAGTCAGTATCCATGTTTCCACGTCGTTTGCTGATACCGTGTTTCAATGCTTTAATAGATTTTGTTTCATATCCCGTGACCTTCGTTTGTTGTGTGGGGGGGGGGGGGGGGTGCTTCATTTACGTATTACCTATGTCTTCGATTTATATGTTACCAACTGTCTATGCTTCTGCTGCCGACGAACTTTAAACAAATATTTAAATGTAAGTGCTTAAATTCCCATAGGAATTTATTTTCTCAATAAAATCAATATTTGATGGAATTTCATCGAATAAAAAAAGCTGTGAGGCTGACTTTTATTATTGATGAAAAGGTTTAAATACATGTATGTTTTAGATTCAAAGGTCAAACGTACGTCCAACAATTCTCCAATAACCAGGAACCCACTGAAAAAGTGGATTCCTGGTTTTTGCAGAATTGTTGAACATGTTAATTGTATTATTGCGGAAAGATTACAAACGTACGTCGGCAGCAAAACGTGAAACAGGCAGTAATTCTCTTTTGTTTACAAATAAAACAGTTGGGAGGGTGACATTTTTGTTATTGATAACAAAGCTCTTACATTAAAATATGTTTTAGATGCAATGCATTTAAAAGCACAAAGCACGTCGGCAATAGAACGCAAAGCCAGACTGTAATTCTTCGTTTGTTTTGTGTTTACATGTGTGATCACTAACTATTATGTAAGCGTCCTGATACCAATACTAAACTATTGTTATCTCCTAATTATGAGATACTAACTCCCAATTAGGAGATAGTATCTCCTAATTAGGAGTTTGTATCTCCTAATTTGGAGGTACTATCTCCTAATTAGGAATTAGTATCTCATAATTAGGAGTTAGTATCTCCTAATTAGGAGTTAATATCTCCTAATTAGGACATACTATCTGTGTCAATGCTAAACACTTTGTATCTCCTAATTAGGAGATACTAACTTATAATAATTATGAATTAGGAGATAGTAAGTCCTAATTAGGAGATACTAAATCCTAATTAGGAGTTACTATCTCCTAATTATGACTTAGTATCTCCTAATTAGGACGTACTATCTTCTAATTAGAGATACATATATTTTAGCATTTGCACCAGGACGCTTCCATAAACTAGCTACAAGCTTCAGTAGCAACACTGTATACTATGAATCTATATAGAGAATAGTAGGTTAGTGCCGTGAATGGGAAAAAATATCTGGCAAGGCTCAGGAAATGGGATGGGCGAGGCTCTGCCGAGCACATCCCGTTTCCGTGCCGCGCCAGATATTTGTTCCCATTCACGGCACTAACCTACTATTCTATTTATCCCGTCCACACCTACAAATGGCTGTAAAATGCAAAACTAGTATTGACTGGATATCAAAAATGTTTCACGGCACCGTGTTTCACGGCACATGCGCACTGTGTTGACGGGATAAATTGTTTTCAATGGACCCGACTGTGCGATAATCAGGGGCCCGTTTCACTAAACTTCGTACGACTAAAATGTTCGTAAGTGCAAAATTATGATAGTCTGTACATTTCACATTAACATTGTTTTCTTGTACACAATTATTGGATTTACATTTATTGAGCTTATGCTCAATAAATGTAAATCCATCAATTGAAATTTCCTAAATTTTCACTTACGAACATTTTGGTCGTACGAAGTTTGGTGAAACGGCCCCCAGGCATCTTATAGAGCTAGAGCTTACATTCTCGATCGATGACCCGAAATCTAGAAATTATTCCGGAAAAAAGACATTTGATAAATCCTTTCAGCGGAGACATTGATCAGCATTCACATGTCTACATATTGGCATATATTACGGAACAAACATATATACCATATACCTACATATATACCACCGCCAGCGTTAAAGTGATGAAAACACTTTTTTTATTTTTTATAGCATTTTTTTCTCTCGAAAAATCCTCATATGCCTCTTTAATATTGCCCAGATATCAACGTTTCTAAACATATACTGGAAATATCAACTCATAATCAAGAAGCTTGATTGGCTGTGCATGAGCTGTAGCACAGCTCAGGCACAGCCAATCAAGTTGCTTGCCTTCAAGCGCAATATTCAAGTATTTTGCGATAAATAAATTAACAAATATTGGCACGATTATCGCATGCGGTGGTGTAGTACAATACTTTACACCGGGTATTCCAAAGTAAGTATTATTTGATATTTTCCTTAATATGCAACATATTTTGATGCAATATGGCGCAGCAAACGCGTCTTCATGAGCTGCATTTGGGGATCCATGGAGTTTGGCACCGACTTATGTCGTTTTTGCGAATAATCGATTTCCGTGTCAGAGACACGGAAATCGATTCTTCGCACAAACGACAGAAGTTTGGGCGAAAGTACCACCAAATGCAGCTTAACAAGACGCGTTTGATGCGCCATATTTCATGAAAATCCGTTACGTAATAAGGACACTATAAAAGAATACGTACCTTGAATCAGATGGATTCTGGAAATGTCAGTACTTGTTGTTGTTGTTCGTACCACGTGAGCATACACCTTGACCCCTGTTTCGGCCCAGACATGACATGTAGGTGTTCAGCTTCGTATTTATTTATTTATTTATTTATTTATTTATTTTGTCCGGTTAGCGCAATCGGTAACGAGTCCGCGTCTCACCAATGCGACCCTGGGTACGATCCTCGGCCGGGGCATTATATGAGGTGGTATGGTGGTCGCCAGATCGGACAAGTGGGTTTCCTCCGGGTAGTCCGGTTTCCTCCCACATTAATGACAGTCCTTATGCCTTCATCTGTGCCAACGAAAGCAATTTGTATAAGTGTTCTCGCGCTTGTTTGTAATCGTTGTAATATAAATAAAGTTAAACAAATCGGTTCAGTAGTTGCTGAAATATTAAATACGGCATGGTCTGAAGTGGAGGATTTTTCTTACCTGATTCAGTGCACCCCATACAAATAGCCGGTGCCCGTGACGTACTATACCCACCGTGATGGTCGTGAAACACCAAGTTCGCGACTTTCAGATTCGCTGGCTGGAACTCGAGTAACTGCGACGCTTCATTAACTGACGTGATCTAATTCGAATCAACAAATGGAAATTGCGCTGACTAACACAATTATCTCTCTGACTGGAGAAATGGGGCTTATGGCATGTTTATCTAGTATCGCTCCGGTGTGGACGAAGAAATGGGGTTTAACCCGTCAACACAGTGCCTATGTGCCGTGAAACACGGTGCCTTGAAACATCTTTGATATCCTGTCAATACGACCTATCACTGCGTATGAATATGTGGCGTTGTCATACTAGTCGATTCTCCGATTTTGAGGATGCGGCTGGGGGTATATTTTTGCATTTTAAATTTATTTTTAGATGTTGACGTGATAAATAGAATAGTATGTTAGAGTCGTGAATGGGGAAAATATCTGACACGGCACGGAAACGGGATGGGCTCGGCAGAGCCTCGCCCATCCCGTTTCCTAAGCCTTGCCAGATATGTTTTCCCATTCACGGCACTAACCTACTATTCTCTAGTTATGACCCTTGTTGCTAGTCTGGGCCCGGTTGCTCAAAGCTTCTGTTAGCTTAACAGACTATTAAATCCTTAGCATTGCTAAGGATTTAAGAGTCTGTTAAGCTAACAGAGGTTTTGAGCAACCGGGCCCAGACTCGTCGAGCTGTGACTGGCGAAATCGGGCGTTTGTTATGTGTGGCTATCCTGGCTGAGTGACTGTCAAACTGTTCCTTATATCAGAGACATCATCTGAGACATGTTCTGACAAAATAAACATTCATTCACCATTACACCACGTGTTGATTGGCATTATTATACATTTTATATCAGACGTATGTTTCCACACAGATATCAGGGGCGATAACCGTGTTTCCTTAAAATGTTAACGGACAGGTGACGCATTTAATTAGTATAAATAATTAAAAAATAGCATGCCTCATTTGCATATGAAAATAGCCTGATACCACCGCGAGTCAATATCAGTAAAATAAATAGTATTTAATAATTATATCTGTATAACTGGCACTCGTAATTTTTAGAATTTGTGGAATAGTGACACAATTATACACTTATTTAATTCCTACAAAGAACACTGTGTACCTGTCGAGTGGGCATATACATTAAATATTCTATGCAATAGGCACTACCTATGACGGGCGACGTTAGTGTATGAAACTAAATTTACCAATATACACTTTTAATATTTTACGTAGACCAGTGCCTGTAATATGTACACCTCGGTGCCTGCTAAAGAAAGAGATTACCAGTATGTGTATGTTTTATATGGATACATTCTAGATCAACTGTAGCCGATGTCACCAAAATTGCTAAGCTTAGGTATGTAGTTATACTTCAAGTGAGTAATCATTTATTTTTCCCGAAATGGATTATTTCACATAGAACTAACGATTGTATATATTTGATGATTCAACGTATGCAGAATGATCATACTGAATGTATTACATTATCACAGCCAATAATGTAATAAATTCAGTATAATAAAAATTAATAAATGTATTCTCAAATTGAAAATATCCTCAAAGTGTACTTATCAAGATACGTATACTTTGCAATGTTGGTGAAATCGGCTACTTGGCTATTCGGTATCCTTTGGATCCTCTCGTCATGCTCGTGTGGAAATGAGTGCCTATTCAAGCAAGCGATTGCCTCGCCCACGTTCGAGTGGAAGCGAACAATACAATTCCCTCCAGGAATTTAGCCACATATTAGATGATGTCTCTGATATAAAGAACAGTTTGTGCCTATCTACTGAGTGGGCATGTACCTTTAATGTGAGTCCATATCTTCCCCGAGCATATCTGGGTCCGGTAATCGTATACAGTCTCGACAATGCTTCATTCAATTGGTTCTAAATTAAAGGAATTATTATAGGAATGAATGGCCTTTTTGTGGAATTTATCAGGGTATAAACTTGGAAAAGTCGCGGGAATACTGGACGAAGGCCGGAAGGCCTCCTCCAGTATTCCCGCGACTTTTCAAAGTTTATATCCCCGATAAATTCTACAAAAAGGCCATTCATTCCTTATAATTCCAGCATTTTAAATAAATTCATCAAGAAAATGTGTTTATTTTCCGTATCATTTGATGGTACAGTGCAACCTCTCTACAACAGCCACCCATGGGAAGACGCAAAACTGGCTGATGTAGAGAGGTGGCTGTTGTAGGGAGGTTAATGCTGAATTAAATTTTATCATCCGATGTGTATTTATTTTCTTCGCTAATTCTCATCAAATACATGCTTTGACAGAATTTTAGAATAATTTGCAATGGAAATGATTCTAAAGTTCTGTCAAAACATGTTTTCATTGAGAAAGAATGCTAAAGCAACATCAGACAACAATTTTCGTGCTCAGCAGTCTAAGGGTTAGATATAGAGGAAATCATCCATTTGGGATATAAAATAGCGGCTGTTACAGAGAGGGTGTTGTTGTAGAGAGGTGGCCGTTCGGGGAGGTTCGACTGTAGTGGTGTTCAGCGATTATCATGGATATCTCGACATTGCCATGTAATTTACATCGATTCAACCACATTTCTATAACATTGCTTGTTATTCTGACATCACAAAATGATATCAAATTATGAACCAGACAAACGACGTCAAATTGCACCGCATACCTTGGTACACTCCGTATATTGGTATAACATTCACATAAACAGAAAACAAAATAGAAAATGCAGCCGGTGTACTTTGGAACATTACAAGCGTCTGTTTCTCATATCGCGGCAATTACGCGACAATCGTTGTCGGATCGAGACTGCACATCAATCTGATATTTCCCATTAACGAACCGCGCGAGAAATCCACTGTTATACAGCCATTATGCCGCCGTGTGTATGCCCAGTCGCCTGCGCCAATATTGCCCAGCTTCTCAATTTTTCTAACATATATATATAGGCAATGCCAAGTCACAATCAAGCAATTTGTCTCAGCTCAGCCTCAGCCAATCAAGCTGCATGAGTTCCAGCACAATATTAACCCTTACAATGCTGAATTAATTTTTGTCGTCTGCTGAATATTTTTTATTTTTCCATTTTTCTCAACTTGGCTTGGCAGCACTTTAGAACCATTTCCAATGGAAATGATTCTAAAATACTGCCAAACCATGTTTTTACTGAGAGAAAATACAAAATATGAATTATCAGCAGACGACTATTTTCGGTTCCCGCATTCTAAATGGAGAAATTGAACACGTATTGGCACGATATGCGCAGGCTTTACTGTATATATGCCCACTGTGAACATTTGTCTATTTGCATACATACATATCCAGACGTTAAGGCTACAATAAAACCTCTCTAACCCGGCCACTAGTAGCCGATTTCACAAACATTGCTAAGAATACATGTACTTATCTGGCGCTAAGTATAATTTGAGGGAGTAATCATGTATATGTCCCGAAATGCATTATTTCCTATAGAACCAACGACTGCATATATTTGATGATTACAAGTTTGCAGAATTAGTATACTGAATGTATTGCATTATCACAGCCGTATAATAAAAAATAATAAATTTATCCTTAAATTGCAAATTTCTCCATCGAAGTGTACTTAGCGAGATAAGTATACTTTGCAATTTTGGTGAAATAGGCTACAGGTCCCTAGTGTGTCCGATTTAGAGTGTTCATTGTCGATATAGGCTACAAACCTCCCAGAAGGGTTTTGTGCTTTGTAATCATGAGCAGCCATTATCAGTTGGGATAAGAAAAAGGAGAAACCCGTCAATACTAAACAGACAAACGTTTTCCGAGTCTCCGGTATAGAGAGCATTCATGCTGTTTAACAATTCGTTCCCAAGAAATAACAATTCGTTCCCACGGGAACGAATTGTTAATTCGTGGGAACGAATTGTTATATCGTGGTAACGAATTGTTAAATTGAGGGAACGAATTGTCATTTCGTGGGAACGAATTGTTAATTCGAGGGAACGAATTGTTATATCGTGGTAACGAATTGTTAATTCGAGGGAACAAATTGTTAAATTGAGGGAAGGAATTGTCATTTCGTGGGAAGGAATTGTTAATTCGAGGGAAGGAATTGTTATATCATGGGAACGAATTCGAGGGAACAAATTGTTACATTGAGGGAACGATTTGAGAAACAATAAATAAATGAAAGCCATGTCCCCTGCGGGCTCCGTAGCATATTGCTAATAAACATGATAAAGCAGAAAACGTGCAGCCACAGTTTCACTGGTCTGGAGTGATAACATAGACTGGTTGAAGATAGACAAACTGACCAAAATGGAGTTTCTCGTATTGCAGTTCCATTATCCCACTTAGAAGTCTGTTTGCGGTAACGAGCGACAGACTGTCATGCTGAGTTTGTTACAACACGCTAATGCCACACGTACATTGGAAAATGGACAGATTGCCATACATGTAACATGACGGTATCGACGTAGTAGACACTACTGTCTGTTCCACGTTTTTCTGCCGAAGCACTTTTGGCTATTAAACACATTAAATCTAACAAATATTTAAATGTAAGTATTTTTTCATCAATAACAAAAAAGTAACCCTCCCCAATTGTTTTATTTCAGTAAATTCCATCAAATATTGATTTTATAGCGAAAACAAATATTTTTCTTTTGAAATTTAACATCATGTCCCCCACGTCTTCCACGGGGAGGCCACGTGTGGAAGACGTGGGTGAGGAATCAAAAAACGAAAATTTGGAAATTGACTCAGAAACCTGGCTAGATACCATGGAAATGATGTAACAAAGAAAACAAGAGTTATATTTTCAAAATCGGTCCACAAATTCCAAAATTATTTCCAACAATCTATTTCTAGCCCCCATGTTAAATTCCCATAGAAATTTTTTCGCAATGAAATCAATATTAATTTCATGAAATAAAACTATTAGAGAGGGTGACTTTATTATTGATGAAAAAGTACTTACATTTAAATAGTTTGTGGATTTAATGTGTTTAACGGCCAAAAGTTCATCGGCAGCAAAATGTGGAACAGACAGTAGAAACATAATTATGAGACGAGCAATGCGAGTTTGTCCCTACGAAGGAAGATTCATGAAACATGTTTACAGAAACTATGATATTTGTTTGTAAATGACATCGAAAGTTGACGAAACATTCATATTCATAATTCACGGAAAGTATTTTGTTATTTCGTTAATGTTGTAAATATTTTTCATGAGATGTCGCACATTTCCTTTGGTACAAAATCATATGCATGTACCGCTGCATGTATTTGTACAATGCAACCTCGCTAAACTGGACACCTTGGTAGGTAAGCCAGCCAAGCCAGTGCCTCCGTGTCTGATCAGGATCTGCGCTGTTCATCATTCCATCAATGAAACACTCGTCATGCTTAAAGCAAGTAGTGTAGATCGTTTTCGGTATACAGTTGGGTCAGCGTGTAAGTGCACACACGAACGAACACGACAGGTTGGTTCCAACCTGTCGTGTTCGTTCGTCTGTGCACTTACACGCTGACCCCACTGTACAAGCGTGTACTATTTTATCAGGATCTACACTGGTCACAAATCCAATAAGCCCCATTTCTCCAGTCACAGCCACATATATGTTTCAATGAAACTCGCATCTATTATGCATACGTTGCCTTGTGATCTCTCTTTCAAGTGCTTTGTTTATAAAATTCAAAATTTCATAAATATATTCCCTAGACGTGACGGCTTCCTAGCAATATGATTGGTTTAAATTGGTATACGATATCCCATTAGTTTCTACTTGCTATAAACGGTTGTTGTGAAAGCGCCATTACATGTGTAGTGATTAATAACTACAGTGACACATCGCTAAACCGGACACCCTGGGGGGTTCCTCCCAGGGTGTCCGGTTTAGCGATGTTTCACTGTAAACCAGGCATTTGATTATTCCGAGCCATAGTTGCGTGCTATGCGCTTGGTCACGAACAGGCGCTATCACCTGAGGTAAATGACAAAGAAACACATCAACATTATGATCACACATGTTTCTTGTTGTCCGGTTTAGAGAGGTTCCACTGTACATGCACGTGGCAAGCCACGACAGAAGGGCCGCTCGCATGATTAATATCAGCGTTCCAGATAAGCTTTGTGTCTAAAACGCACTATACCCCCTGATTTCAAAATCATTACGTATTTTACTTTTACAAATGGATTATTGATTTTCTTCATTACTAAACAGAGTACCAATGATAAAAAAATATAACAAATTTAAACATTCACTTATCTGAGCTGCAAAAAGCAAACACTGTTGGCTTTTTGCAGCTCAACTAAGTGAATTTTCAAATTTATGACAGTATTTTCACTACTTAATTTGAAAATCAATGCGTATTTTCACATTGCTGTGCGTATTTTGTACTCCCAAAATCAGAACGAAATCATTCTACTCACATCAAGGGTACAACCAGATTCAACTGACACATACAAAATGCCAAAGACACATGTGAGGGCCAAACTAGGTCTCCAGTCTGAATTCCGGTAAAGATGGACCCCGATCGTTAAATTACCCATCACATGCTCCCACCTGCCACTCACGGACGCCCGACGTCCGGTTCATAGGACTGCTAATACCGTTTCTACTTATTTTGATAAAGACCATGTGGTCGCAATGTTAATACAAAGACATAATATGTACTTTTTTATATTACAGAAGTGTTGAGTTACTGCTGGTTGTGATGCTGCAAGTTGCCATGGTGATGTTGCTTGGTAACCGACACTACCGACGTCATCGTCGCCGCACAAAGCAACTAACGGCGAACCGAATCGCTGACAACCATCAGAAAAGAATCCTCCCGTGATGGAGGATGTGTTAAAATCTGATGTGTAACACAAGCACAGCGCACCTGGGGGCAGTTTCACTAAACTTCGTACGACTAAACTGTTCGTAAGCGCAAATTTAGGATCGTCTGGAAATTTCAATTGATGGATTTACATTTATTGAGCATATGCTGCATATGCAGCCTATGCTCAATAAATGTAAATCCCTTAATTGTTTACAATAACATATTGTTAATGTCAAATATACAGACTATCATGACTTTGCACTTAAGAACATTTAAGTCGTACGAAGTTTAGTGAAACGGCCCCCTGATTTATTTGGTCATTTACTACCCTCACGTTTTCAAATATACCAGTAGCCGATTTAATCAAAATTGCTAAGCATACTTATCTAGCAAAGTGTACTTTGAGGGAGAAATCATTTATTTTTCCTGAAATGGATTATTTCATATAGAACTAACGACTGCATATATTTGATGATTAAAAGTATGCAGAATTATTATACTGAATTTATTACAGTATCACACAGCCAAAGTGGCTGTGATAATGTAATAAATTCAATATAATAAAAATTCATAAATTTATCCTTAAATTGAAATTTTCTCCCTCAATGTGTACTTCGCATCAAACCAGTGTTTTTTTTCTAGAAATAACTACACCACTTTGAGAACTGTGTTATCGGAGGTTGGGAATTGTCGAATTTACTGGAGGTATCTGCGCTGTTCGTATCGATATTGCTAAGGTACGGAGATGTTTCGGAAAATACAGTGGAACCTCTCTAAACCGGACACCCTGGGAGGTCCCCAGGGTGTCTGGTTTAGAGACGTTCCACTGTACAATAGACATATGCATATGACTACTTCAAGACACACGTGTATGCTTTGCGATCATGAACATACATTATCAGTGGAGGTAAAAGGCAATGAAACATATCAAAATTAAGTACAACTAACAGGTATCTGTGTCCAGTTTAGAGAGGTACCACTGTTTAGCTAAAGGTGGGCTAACAGAGCACAAGCAAGTCTATATCTTACCTATTGGGTTAACCCTTTCAACCCTAAGGAACTGGAATGGACTGTGATATGCTAATGTTCCGATGAATCCAATGGTCACAAAATGATTAATGAAAAGGGGGTGTTTCTGTTCGAAGAAATATGAAGATTACTTGCAAAAAGTGCAGATCTTGATGAGACGGCTCGGTACGCTATAGCGGGCTTTCGGGTTCAAAGGTTTAAAGGTATATGCCCACTAAGTAGACAAAACTGTTAACAAATGAGAGACATCATCGGAGACATTTTCTAGCAAAATAAACATTAATTCACCATTACCCCACGTATTGCTTGGCATTATTATACATTTTATAACGGACGTAAATTCCCACATCGATACCAGGGGCGATAACCGTGTTTCCTTAAAATGTTAACGGACATTACTATTTATTCTCTGTATTTATTTCTAATGCGCAATAATCATACTTTATAATATGTAGAAAATATTATTTCAGGTGACGCATTAAATATCTTGCCTCATTTGCATATGAAAATAGCCGGATACCTCCGCGGGGGGTCACTATCAGTAAAATAAATATTACTAAATGATTATATCTGTATAGCGGGCACGCGTAATTTTTATAACTGATGGAATAGTGACCCAATTATACACTTATTTAATTCCTATAACGAACATGTTGTGCCTACTGAGTGGGCATGTATGTGGGCATGTTCTTGTACAGGCCCCGTATCTCAGATATAGGTATCAGTGACACAAAACTTTTAGTCTTTGCTTTGCATATTTTTTTTTCATTTTTCTTTGTATTTGAAGAATTCATCATGTGACACAACACATTAAAATATTTGGAGGGGATAGTTGTGAGCTACCTATAGCATACCGTAATTCTACCGGAACTAGTTTATTCACTTAGTTTAATTTACTTTACTGTCTGTTTCACGAAAGCTGCCCACATTTTTCTGTTTTCGATAATATTAAATTAAAGCAAAATTTAAGAATGAGCCATCTTTTTATTTCGTGAATTTTATTGTGAAAAAACAATTTCCCCATGTTAAATCCCCATATACATCTTCACAGAGTGAAGATGTCTATGGGGATTTAACATGGGGAAATCTTTAGAATTTCAGATATACTGGACAGATTTTCAAAATGTAACTTTTGTTTTCTTAGTTAGATAATTTCCAAGCTATCTGGCCAGGTTTTGGAGTCCAGTTCCTTTTTTCCCCCTTTTTTTGACTCCTCCTACAGCTCCTCTACCTCCTTTGCCCCCATGTTAAATTCCCATAGACAAATCGATATTTCGTAATAAAATCAATATTTGACAAAAATAGAAAAAAACAAGGCCCATTCTTAAATTTTGATAACATTTAATATTATCGAAAAAAATATTGCATTTGCATTGTTTATATGCCCGTAAAATTTGGACAGGTTTCGTGAAACAGACAGTAGTGTCTGGAGAGACTACACCACTCTCTCATTACGGATCTCATTTCGTCTATAGTTATATATATATAGTCTATATATGAATTTCATATGAACATTTCATATTCAAATGATATAAAGTGAGCCAATATGCAATTCCTATGCAAAATCTGCATATGCATTTCATATGCAAAGCATAAGAATTCCATATGAAGACCCATGTACAATGCCTTTAAATCTATAAAATGTATCATATGAAATTTATATGCATATGGAACGTCTTCATATGAAATACAGATGAACATCATATGAATTTCATATCGGCTCTTTTCATATGAATTTCATATGCAATTCATATGTTTTCCATATGTTTTACATACATACATACATCATATGAATTAATCATGTTCATATGAATTTCATGTGGCAAAATTTGGCTGTGTACGTGTACACTACAGTTCTGTCAGAAAACTGTATTCGTGGGACCCAGCTGAATGCAAGCTAAATGCATACTGGAAGTATAACACCAAGCTTTCTCAATAAGCATCTATTCATTATGACATAAATATAATAATTAATGAGTATTAGTGCATAAAATGGGCGCTCGCAGTGTATTAACAAGGTGTAATAAATATGCAAATGACCTCGTCACAGAAAACAGGTTTATTGATCAGTACAGCTTCAACATATGACGCTGTTATTATGCAATAAATATAATCTAGCATTTGTGATGATTTATTATGATAATTATGTATTAAACTCGTTGACTGATATCATAAGAAACGAGGCATAGCCTCGTTTCTTATGACATCACTAAGCTCGTTTAATGAACATCATATTAAATCATCACTCATGTAATATCCTCTATTTATAAGACGTCCTTGTTTATCACAGTTAGTTTACATCACCTCCTCGTTCATGTGTACACGAACACGTCATGCACGATAATCTGTATTTTTACCATACTACATGTGTATGTGTATGTATTATGGCACGTTAAATAGTAGGCTTCTTTGCAATTTTGCTCACGTTACGCTGCTACAGTATTAACTGCGTTAATCCTACCCATAGTAAGCTAGTTTTATTGTTTTTTAATTTTTCAACTCTTTCAGAATTATTTGGAATCAGAAGACATCAGACGCATTTGGTAAGCTTAATTCATCTGCTACTGCATTTTCATGTACGAATCCTCAACGACGCGTTGTTTGTGTTGCGCAGACAATCCGGTAACTGGTCTGTCCGGAATTGGCTCCGCCTCTTCGTCCTCTTCTTTCGGAGGCGCGAATCGTAGGAGGTTCAGTTTTTCCCGCTTTTCTTGGACGGCCTTGATTTGCTTCCGGAGGTCTTTCAGTTTGAATGTGTTTGCCGTGACGAGCAGCTTCGCTTGTTTATTCTCGGCGTGTAATATGGTGTCCCAGCTTCGGATGGAACAGATAACATGAACGGTAAAATTGGGGAAGAGATCAGTCATATAAATACAGGCCCGTACGCATGAATTTAGGGGGGGGGGGGGGGAGGGTGCGTTATCGACGGTACATCCACGGACAGACCTTGGCAGATTGACACGTTCACTCCTAAGTAACTGGAATGGATTTTGATATGTTAATTTTGCAACCAATCCAATCATCACAAAATGATTTTCAGACTAGTCCATTTATGAACATTGGGTGTTTTTGTTCTCAAAATTATGAAAATTACTTGCAAAAAGTGCAGATCCTGATGAGACGGCTTGTCACGAGCCGGCTCATCTGGATCTACACTTTTTGCCAACACCACTATACAGGCATGTGGTGTTGAAATGGTTAAGACGGGTGCCGTCACACCCCCTCTGCATACGGGCCTGAAATAGGTTACCTATGGTGGCATATATTTTCCATGGAGATGTCGAGATGTTCACACAATTTATTGCAACATGTAGACTTAAATATCACGACAAGTCGACATAACGTGAAACTGTATTGACATGTTGAGATAAATTATGTCGACATAACGTGCTAAGGTATCACAGCAAGTCGACATACCGAGATATTTTAACACGTCATGTCGACATAACGTGAAAAGTTAACACAATTTGCCGGAATAACGTGATAAGTTAACACAATATGTCGACATAATGTGATATTTTATCTCAACATTTAAGTCGACTTGTTGCGATAAATTATGTCAACATCTCGACATCTCAATGGCAAATATAGGCCACCATAGTTACCAGTAACTTTTGAATTGGCGGAGTTTATCGGTTTTACGTCACGTTGCTTAGTGTAAACTAAGTAACGTCACGTTTAACCAACACGTATAACGTCAACGATGCGCCGGAAGTTGCTCTAAGGGAAGTTAGGTGATTTTCCAGGTTCAGTGACCTATTTATAAAACTGATCTATAGAGAACACGGAATGGTAAAATCGATGAAGATTGATCTATTGCGGTTTTACGTGGGTTCAACATCAATTCCATATTTTATCCCGTCAACACAGTGCGTACGTGCCGTGAAACACGGTGCCGTGAAACATTTTTGATATCCAGTCAATACAATTTTTGCATTTTACAGCCATTTGTAGGTGTTAACGGGATAAATAGAATAGTAGGTTAGTGCCGTGAATGGGAAAAAATATCTTGCGCGGCACGGAAACGGGATGTGCTCGGCAGAGCCTCGCCCATCCCGTTTCCTGAGCCTTGCCAGATATTTTTTCCCATTCACGGCACTAACCTACTATTCACTATATATGCACATACGGGATTGAACCTGCATGGAGTGAGCACCATATAAGGGGAGGTTGTACGAATATCCAGGATTTGTACGAAACCTCTTTTTTGGAGCTAGCAGGATTTTCTTTGATACAAATGAGGTCCGCGATAGCCAGTTTCAGTGTATGAATGAGTAGATATATTCAAATGCCCTACTAACAAAACACAGTCAAACGATGCCAATCGTATTACAATATGCCAATTTCAAAAATACGCTTCTTTAATTGAGCCAAAACTCTGCACAGGAGCTAGTTGTTGTCCAAATATATCCGAATGCAGCATTTGGCTTTTGGAAATCAAACTATTTTACAGAGCTCGGTTGCTTCACAACTGAAAGTCGAAGCCGCTTTACAAAAATGTTGGTGGCGCCCATGTTATAATTATGCTCAGCTCTCAAGTTACATGAAACACGTTCGGTACTGAAAGATAGTACCCTGACTATTCGTTTACGGAATGGCCCGATGATTCCCGAGTGCAGAAACTACTCATTCGTACTCACTCTTGTTCGTTTTGTTCGGCGTCGTCGGTATCCCAGCTGTCGGCGTTTCTGTCGGCGACCGCCTTGGCCTTCCGGACAATGTCTTCTGACGTCATCGTCACCATCACGCCGTTTTTCTAGAAAACGTGTACATATGAGACAAGCCATGTGACTTTGTACCTTAGAAGATGTGCGAGTTTTCATCAAAACTATTTACACAATTTACGGTATTTTCCATAAATGACGTCGAAAGTTGACGAAATGTTCCGAGTAAATGCGGAAGAATTTGCTATGAATATTTTCATCCACTTCCGTCTTTATTTACATAAACTATCACAGTTTCTGTAAATATATTTAATCAAAAATCGCATATCTTCTTCGGGACAACATCACATATAGCGAAAATAGAGAACAAAATGCCTAAAGGAAACCAATGACCCAATTGAACCCAAGCTATAACGCAATACGCCATCATGATAAACACATTTATCCCGTCAACACAGTGCCGTGAAACATTTTTGATATCCTGTCAATTCGACCTAATCACTGCGTATGAATATGTGCGGTTCGATTCTCCGATTTTGAGGATGCGGCTGGATTTATTATTTTGAATTTTAAAGCTATTTGTAGTATTGACGGGATAAATAGAATAGTATGTTAGTGCCGTGAATCGGAAAATATCTGGCGCGGCACGGAAACGGGATGGGCGAGGCTCTCGCCCATCCCGTTTCCTAAACCTTGCCAGATATTTTTCTCATTCACGGCTCTAACCTACTATTCTCTATGTCATGCTACAGCAGGGATCGATGAGTGTAATAATGAACTGTAAGACCAACGGTGTGTGGTCCCAAAGCGAAAATAATGACACGTGTATTAACAACATAATAAATAAAGAAATAAATAATAAAATAAACGCAATGAACTCCCCACAAAACCAATCCCAAATGAGTCGTAGAGAAACAACACAAATAAATAAATAAAGCACGTGGAATGAAATCCCCACATATAAACAATGCCAACTGAATTATAAAGAAAACAACAATCGCAGCAGGAAAATAGAGAATATTAGTATAGTGTCATGAACATGAATAAATATCTGTCGAGGCTGAGAAATCAGGATGGGCGAGGCTTGCCGAGCACATCCTGATTTCGAGCCGAGTCAGATATTTATTCACGTTCATGACACTATAATAATATTCTATTTATCCCGTTAACCACATCAAAGTTGTTCAAATGTCTCTAAAAATGCATTTGTGGCCTCATAAGTTTGTCTTCTGAAGCGACAAGATTATCGTGTTACGTCATTCACATAATGACGTAACGTCATACATAATGACGTATCTACTAGACGTGAATGAGAAAAAATACACGTACCTGCTTTTCACGTCTAGTAGCGACATAGTTGACGGGATAAAAGACACAATGAACATACTAAATTACAGTCCAGGGGGAAATGACAATGATGCCGCCTTTGAACATCCAGTGAACAACATATCGGGTGAGTCGAAAAAAAAACGTTCCCAGATGTAATTTCCTATAACTCCTTCTCTATTAAACATAAATAATTGAAACTTTGCATGATGGTTCATCACGAGGTTGCAGATAACGTGTACAAATAGTATCGTGATAAACCAAACACTTAACAAATGACCACTTATGCAATATGGTTGGTAGAAATGTACAATATCGATAGAGTTAAAATGGTTGTTAGTTTAGTTTAAACAATATTGTATTTCAAATAATATACATGTATATATACAGTGGGGTCAGCGTGTAAGTGCACACACGAACGAACAAGACAGGTTGGTTCCAACCTGTCGTGACAGGTTGGTTCCAACCTGTCGTGTTCGTTCGTGTGTGCACTTACACGCTGACCCCACTGAATGCATCAAAATACATATAAAGTAACAGTGAATAAGGATTAGAAAACAATCTCACAGAGCTTAATATGTGAATTCTTCTCCTTGAGTAAAGCATCAGTAAATGGGAATGTGGCAAGAATGCATATAATGTATACATATGTAAGTTTTGTTAGATAATTGAAGGAGAAAAAAAGTTATCCCAAGCATGCTCTCCGAACCATTGGCATTGATTTGAACTGTTATAACGATATACGACTAGCATTTGTCCTGCTATTGGTAGTTTACAAGATAATCATTACAAACCGTTCAGTCGTTGTTAATTATACCAACTTATATGCATGATGCAACTACACAGAATCGTCGATCGGCCCACCATACTCGTCTACCACAGTGCGCAGACGTTTCTTCCATGAAGAAATACTGCTTCTGATCTCAGCCAATGTCACTTTCTTCCAGCATCTCTGAATGAGATCGGCTTCAGTGAATTTATCTTGTCGACGACTGTAAACTTTCTCACTCAGAGAATCCCACATCAAGTAGTAGTCCATTGGATGACCTAAATGATAACTATGTGTTCCAGCGGATCTCATTCAGAGAAGTTGGAAGAAAGTGACATTGGCTGAGATCAGAAGCAGTATTTCTTCAAGGAAGAAACGTCTGCGTAGACGAGCATGGTGGGCCGATCGACCATAGTGTGTAGTTACATCATGCATATAAGTTGGTATTATTAACAACAATTTTAACTCTACCGATATTGTACATTTCAACCCACCATATTGCACAATTGGTCATTTGTTAAGTGTTTGGTTTATCATGATAATATGTATACAAGTTATCTACAACATCCTGATGAACCATCAAGCAAACCTTAAACTACTGTCTGTTCCACGTTTTGCTGCCGACAAACTTTTGGCTATGAAACATATTAAATCTAAAAAATATTTAAAAATAAGTACTTTTTTATCAATAACAAAAAAGTCACCCTCCCCAAATTTGTTTGTTTGACGAAATTCCATAAAATATTTATTTTATTGCGAAAAAAAGATTTTACTATGGGAATTTAACATGGGGAGTCAATTTCCAAAATTGATCAAAAAACGAAATTTTTGGAAATTGACTCCGAAACCTGACGAGATAGTTTGAAAATGATGTAATTAAGAAAACAAAAGTTAGATTTTGAAAATCGGTCCACAAATAATTTTCTTTCTTTTTAAAAATCTATTTTCAGCCCCCATGTTAAATTCCCATAGGAAAATCGTTTTTTCGCAATAAATACATATTTGATGGAATTTCATGAAACAAATTTTTTTGGGGAGAGTGACTTTTTTGTTATTGATAAAAAAGTACTTACTTTTAAATATTTTTTAGATTTAATGTGTTTAATAGCCAAAAGTTCGTCGGCAGAAAAAAGTTGAACGGACAGTAGTTATGTCGAGTAGTGTAGGAGTTATAGGAAATTAAATTTGGGAACGTTTTGTTCGACTCATCCGATATATAGTAAATACATGTTTAGTGCCGTCGAATATAAAATATATTCGGTTGAGCCTTAGACAGCTTCATTGGGGCGAGCTTTAGCGAACCCAATAAAGTTGTCGGGGCGAAACCGAATATATTTTATAGTATAAGGCACTAACCATGTATTTACTTTATACCGCAACCCATTTTACGTTTACGTCACGTTGATTTATGACGTAACGTCAAGTTGTCTGACTGACGTATTTACGGCTGTCTTGGATGAGGAGGACAAGGAGCAGTACGGAAAACATTTTATTTTAGAAATTCGCCTCAAAACCATGTCCAAATAAGAAAACAAGAGTTAGTTTGTTCAAATCGGTCCGGTAATTCTGAAATTATTGTGGAAAATCGATTTGAAGTGGGACAGTTTTGACAAGGTGGAGAAAAAAAAGTTGGTCGAAAAACAACTTTTTTTAGAAATTCACTCCGGAACCCGGCTAGATAGCTTGGAAATGGTCTAACTAAGAAAACAAGAGTTAGTTTGTTCAAATCGGTCCGGTAATTCTGAAATTATTGTGGAAAATCGATTTGAAGTGGGACAGTTTTGACAAGGTGGAGAAAAAAAAGCTGGTCGAAAAACAACTTTTTTTAGAAATTCACTCCAGAACCCGGCTAGATAGCTTGGAAATGGTCTAACTAAGAAAACAAGAGTTAGTTTGTTCAAATCGGTCCGGTAATTCTGAAATTATTGCGAAAGATCGATTTGAAGTGGGACAGTTTTGACAAGGTGGAGGAGACTGAGAAGCTGGTCGAAAAACAACTTTTTTTAGAAATTCACTCCGAAACCCGGATAGATAGCTTGGAAATGGTCTAACTAAGAAAACAAGAGTTAGTTTGTGAACATCGGTCCAGTAATTCTAAAATTATTCCTACACTATTGAGGTGAAGTGAGACACTTTTTCCGTTTATATTTTGAACCCACTGGTCACATGACGATAGGTCAAAGTTGAGAAAATAAAGCTAGTACGGCTGGTACCCGGTTACATTGTAATTATATGCAAACTGAGCACCAAAACAAAAGTGCAAGTTTATTATGCTACTTTGATGTATATACGGTTAGTAGCGAATATAGATGATGTTTATTCGGCCCCCTTTATTAGGTTACTTCAGACGCTGGTTGCGGTATAAATGATTTTATCCCGTCAACACAGTGCGTATGTGCTGTGAAACACGGTGCCGTGAAACATTTTTGATATCCAGTCAATACAATTTTTGCATTTGACAGCTATTTTTAGGTGTTGACGGGATAAATAGAATAGTAGGTTAGTGCCGTGAATGGGAAAAAATATCTGGCGCGGCACGGAAACGGGATGTGCTCGGCAGAGCCTCGCCCATCCCGTTTCCTGAGCCTTGCCAGATATTTTTTCCCATTCACGGCACTAACCTACTATTCTCTATACAGTGAGTTCCAACTAAATCAATAAATACCATACTCCAACGCATCTTGACAATATTGGCCAATTTCTTGAGTTCAAAATACTTGAATATTGCACTTTAAGTCACGCAGTTTGATTCATTGAGTCCGGGATGTACTACAGCTCAGGCTCAGCTATTCAAACTGTTTGAGTGCGAGTTGAGATTGCCAATAGATATTCAGAAACGTTGACATCTGGGCAAGATTATCCTACAGTAGTTCATACCAAAGGCGTCGTCAATGGAGGTTCAATCCCTTTTTTTTGGAGAGAGCAAGATTTTGTTTATATAAATGAGGTCCGCGATAGCTATTTTCAGTTCATGAATTAACTGAAATTACATTATTCAAATGCCCTGCTAAGCAAACACAGTCAAGTAACGACAAAACATATTGTAATATGCCAATTTTCATAAATACGTGGCTTACATTGACAAAACCTCTTCGCCCAGGAACTAGTTGTTGTCAAAACATAAACGAATGCAGAATTTGGCTTCTATAAATCAAAACCTGACTAGCAATATGAAGCAACCAAACTATGTAAGGGGTACAGGGGCAACCCATGGACCCCTTACATATTTCGGTTGCTTCACGCCCGTGTATACCAAGAAATTCTGCTGCTCATCCTTTTCGTTGTCCTTCCATGCGTCCTTGAATTGTAAACCGAACGCCGCGTTCTCCATATCCAGGAAGTGGAGTAGCGCCTCCTCGGATTGCATCGCCTACAACACGCATGCGTGATCACAAATTAACAACAAGGCGCAGTCAAAATGTTCCAGAACTGTGATTTTATCAGTATTGTTCGGGGAATTTTTGTTCGTTGACTGTGTCTTGCAAATTGTAATTTATGCAGTTTCAAGGTGTCTGATCACGTGGTACTAACAACAACAACAAGTACTGAACTTTCCAGAATCCATCTGATGCAAAGTACTTATTCAGTTATAGTGTCCTTATTACGTAACACCACAAAATGCAGCTCATGAAGACGCGTTTGCTGGCCATATTTCATCAAAATCCGTTTCATATTAAGAAAAATATCAAATAATACTTTCAAGATTTAAACACTTTCAGCCACTGTTGTTGTTGTTATAACCACGTGAGCATGCACCTTAAGTTCGTATGAAGTACATTTAATGCGCAAATACGAGATTTTACTTGCTAAGTGAGCATTGACAAGAATTACTAAATTAATGCAAAAAATGTTCCACATCTTTCAGCGTTAACAAAATCTATATTAAAATGATTATCCTGGAAATCGAATACTACGATATCAGATACGTGTATAATACTACACTTCAAACAGTTACCATGGCTACTAGTAACTACAAAAATGTAAAAGGTCCACTACGCATTCAGTCAACCTAATATGCAATTGACCAGTAGCCCATTTCACCAAAATTACTAAGCATATTTATCTAGCTAATGTTAAGTTGACGGAGTAATCATCTATTTTTCCAGAAATGCATTATTTCATATAAAACTAACGACTGTATTATTATATTTGATGATTAAAAGTATGCAGAATTATCATACTGAATATATTACATTATCACAGCCAAAATGGAATGCAATACATTCAGTATAATACAAATTAATAAATTTATCCTTAAAATTAAAATGTCTCCCTCAAAGTCTACTTAGCAAGATAAGTATACTTTGCAATTATGTTGAAATATGCTACAAGTACACTCCAAATTATATTGATGTCATAAAATATGTTACATGCAGTGATAACACGTATATAGGGATAGGTGGACACACGGAGTGACACAGCAAACGTCATGTTTGTTAATATTGGCCAGTCTTATAAATGGGTTACCGAACTTGCAGCTCACTGGAAACTTGCCTCAGAACAACTTCAGTGGCACCATTGAAGTTAGATTCTAATGCACTCTATAAATATCACGCAATCTGATTAACTGATGGCCATACATTACAGGTATATCATTATTTAAATATGTATTCCTACGCCAGTAGTAAAGGAGTGAATTAGAAATAGGTTAACCGCATTGTAATTTTGAAATTTGCGGCGTATATCAGAAAATGATAGGTCGGAAAACATGTTTAATGGCTCCGCTAGCGCGTCGCCATTCAACAGATTTTCCGACCTATCATTTTCTGATATACGCCGCAAATTTCAAAATTACAATACAGTTAACCCTATAATTGTGGGATTTATCACTTTGACGTCCAACCGACAAACGCCGCCAATAGTAACACCGTTGTTGATCCTCAAGTTATTGCTCAAGTTCAGTCACGAATTTACAAGACTATCCATCATGTATGTGACAGTGTGCATGCCCGCACGCAGAGGGGGTTCGACGGGTGCGTACGCACCCCCTTAACCCGTTCAACAACACAGGCCTGTATAGTGGTATTGGCAAAAAGTGTAGACCCAGATGAGCCGGCTCGTGACGAGCCGTCTCATCAGGATCTGCACATTTTGCAAGTAATGTTCATAATTTTGAGAACAAAAACACCTCATGTTCATAAATGGACTAGTCTGAAAATCATTTTGTGATGATTGGAATGGGTTGTAAAATTAACATATCAAAATACATTCCAGTTATTTAGCGGTGAATTGGTGAATCTGCCGAGGTCTGTCCGTGAATGTGCAAAAAAACAATGTTTAGCCCTTCGCGCCGTCGATAACGCACCCCCCCCCCCTAAATTTATTCCTGCGTACGGGCTTGCAATGTGCATCAACAAAGGTCATAGAGATTGGTGTAAATATAGGTACTTGAAGAGTAAATGTTATGAAGAGTTTTTAAAAAGAGAGGTATATCAATAAACTATGTAGTTAAGTTTAAGAGCACAATGGGCCTGACTCACCAAGGGAAGGGAAAATCAATTACATGTACTACTGTATGTTTCACGAAAGCTGCCCACATTTTACGGCTATATAAACAATGCAAAAACGTTTTCTTTTTTTGATAATGCTAAATGCCTTCTTTTTATTTTGTGAAATTTGGTCCGATATTGATTTTATTACGAAAAAACAATTTCCCCATGTTAAATCCCCGTAGTGAAGATGTCTATGGGGATTTAACATTGTGGACATTTTTTAGATTTTCAGAAATACTCGACCGATTTTCAAAATGTAACTTTTGTTTTCTTAGATCATTTCCAAGCTAGCCAGGTTTCAGAGTCAATTTCCTAAAGTGTTCGTTTGTTAACTCCTCCCACAGCTACTCTACCTCCTTTTCACCCATGTTAAATTCCCATGGAGAAATCAATTTTCCGTGATAAAATCAATATTTGACCAAATTTGACGAAATAAAAAGAAGGCTTATTCTTAAATTTTATTTTAATTTAATATTATCGACAAGATTATTGCTTTTGAATTGTTTATACGGCTGTACAATTTGGGCAGCTTTCGTGAAACAATTATTCGTGAAACAGATTCAGTGTACTACATTGACTGATCAGAGGTGACACGTGAAGCTAAATATCTATCTTTATTATCAATCGAGAAATTTCCTTGTCTGCTATTGGTCAGATACTGGTCATGTGATATTCGATATACATGCATATTGACCTGAGAAAGTTGATTCAAACTGTCATATTGACCTGAATACAGAGCGACGTTGTGGATTGGCTTAAGACTCTTTGACGTCATTAAAATCCATGACGTTGCTAAACATATCACGCTCTTCACCAGCAACGTCGCTGAACATGATGATTATGAATTAGGCCAAAACGACGTAAAGCAAGATTAATCGTAATGTTCACAGCGTAAATGGATATTTATGTTATACATGTGTTATTGAAAACGGGACACATATGGGAATATCTCAATTGATAATAAAACAATTATCGCGTCGTCATATCTGTCAATGGTATTATTGACGCGATAAAAGCTATATCGACCACGGAGTGCGTCCTCCGTCACTATCACGTTTATCGGGTCGATAAAACCACGTATTGACCTCCCAAAAAGACGATAATTGTATAATGTCCTAATACAAGGTGTATGATCACGTGGTACTAACAACAACAACAAGTACCGATTCAAAGTACGAATTATTTTATAGTGTCCTTATTACGTAACGGATTTTCATGAAATATGGCGCATCAAACGCGTCTTGTTAAGCTGCATTTGGTGGTCTCTGTATTTTCGCCCAAACTTCTGTCGTTTTTGCGAAGAAACGATTTCCGTGTCTCTGACACGGAAATCGATTCTTCGCAAAAACGACATAAGTCTGTGCCAAACTCCCTAGACCACCAAATGCAGCTCATGAAGACGCGTTTGCTGCGCCAAATTTAATCAAAATCCGTTGTATATTAAGGAAAATATAAAATAAAACTTACTTTGGAGTGGGCGACGTTGTTGTTGTTGTAACCACGTGATCATGCACCTTGTAATACCCCGCGCCCTCATTTCTGAGTACAATCATGAGTAAGATCATAGAAATACACCGGTTGACAATATAATAAATAATTGTATTTACATATTCTGTAATTTCATAATGCAAACGCCCATTCGACTTACTGCGTTTACATCCCAATACAATACATCAGACGCACGTGACCTCGCGCGATTTTGTTGATTGGTTAAAGTTCGTTTGACGTCATTAATTTCCACGAGGGTGTCAATAACAGCACGCTATTGACAGGCAACATCTCTATTCAAGGAATTGCGACAAAATGACGTAAAACAAGATTATTAATCAATTTAACGCCATGTGTGGTTATTTACATTTTTGAAAATGCAGTGTAAATATAAGTAATAAAACCATGGTCCGTTGAGTTTACTGGGTTACACAATACATTTGGTCTGTTTAAAGTTGGCGAGGAGCCGTCCGGTAAACGCAACAGCCCATGGTTTTATTCCTTAAATAACCATTAAAATAGCACCTATGGAATTCATATGCATATTATGAAAATACAATAAAATGTCAGTTTCCACTAAATATTACATATTTATGTAAAACATATTGGAAACAGACATAACATCGTTGTACAATATCTATTTCGATATTGATGCCACAGTGAACGTTTTACTTACATATACTATATATGTTTATACATTCAAGTGTATATATACATTTTATGATTGCACATACAACATAATGCTCAGAGTCTATGTGTAGCCTACGTAAAATGAAAGACAGAAAATGACGTCGAGTTAAAACGAGAGACACACACAAGAAAGTGACAAGGTATTGCTTATATTTAGAGGCCATCTTAAAAGACGTATGCACGAACAATATTGAGATTGAGTGTTGTTTATCTATTGCGAATGATCATAATTGAACTTTATGGGTGTTTATTAAACACCCGATTATTTGCAAATTAATGTTGAATTACTGGTTGCTGTGATGGTTGGATTAACCCTTTGAACCCGAAAGCCCGATATAGCGGTTTATGCAAACAGTGCAGATCCAGATGAGCCGGCTCGTAGCGAGCCGTCTCATCAGGATCTGCATTTTTTGCAAGGAATTTTCATATTTCTTAGAACAAAAACACCCCCTTTTCATAAATGGACGAATCTGAAAATCATTTTGTGACCATTGGATTGGTCGGAACATTAGCATATCACAGTCCATTCCAGTTCCTTAGGGTTGAAAGGGTTAATTTTCAACTAATGTAACTGAGACTTGTTGACTGAATGGAAAAAGCATTGACGTAATACACAGCTAAAACTCTATTTTGTTAACTATTAGACACCCATAAGCGACCAGAAATATGATATGTTTCAAAACGGAATTTCAAAATTCAAAAAAATAATACAAAGTTATACAAACTGTATTTATTAATTAAGTTATCAAAAGTATGCCTACACCCACATAATTGTACACCACAATGTAATGGACCGGCCCATTATATCTAGAATGTGTAGTTGCTTGTAAATGGTGCTCGTCTTTTAAAATGGCCACCAAAATTGGTGATATTGTTTACCTGCGTAACAGAACCTGTAAATGTTTCATGCTGAAAATAATGCAATATATGAAATAATTACTCAGAAATAAGAATATACATGTTTACGATATATTCACACAATCAACAATGTTTTCACATATTTGCCGAACGATATAGAGAATACCTGGCTAGTGTCTTTTGATATCAAGTTTATCAGGCAAGGCTAGGAAACGCGTAGGAATTCCGAGGCTTGCCGAGGAATTCATACCGTTTCCGAGCCGAGCCTGATAAACTTGATATCAAAATACACTAGCCTGGTATTATATTTATCAGGTAACGTTTTATGCTCGAAAATGACATTAGATGACGTCGTATTATATGGACAGAACGCGGACTTGTTTACGTTGAGTCATTACACTGACGTCATTCGGTAACGTCACGTGACGTCAACCGACCAATGGAACGTCAGTTTTCACTTTGTTGTAACTCGGATGTTGATATCAGGTCAATCCCTGATACAACAATATGTTATCAGTTAGTACGTATTCGGTCAATGCAGGGCAGGTTACATGATAAATCATGAATGTTAGACAAATTGTTTATACATATATACATGCATTATTTCCACAATAATATTATAGGAATGAATGGCCTTTTTGTGGAATTTACCGGGGTATAAACTTGGAAAAGTCGCGGGAATACTGGACGAAGGCCTTATGATTCCAGCATTTGAAATAAATTCATCAATAAAAGGTGTTTATTTTCCGTTTGCTTAAGAATTATTTTAACTGCGCATCACGGTTACGGAAAGTAGTAGCGTGGGAGTTTACTGGGATATAAATTTTGGAGACGGGCTACGGGCCAATCAAATGTTAGGGAATTGTGTATGGGGATTTAACATGGGGACATGTCTATGGGGATTTAACATGGGGACATCTTTTTTCACAATAAAATCAATATTTGACCAAATTTCACACAATAATTTAATATTATCGAAAAAAATATTGTTTTTGCATTGTTTATATGGCCGTACAATTTGGGCAGCTTTCGCTAAACAGACAGTAGTTGACTATTAACGCTTAGTGGCATTCATTTAGTTAACCAAATAACCCTTCTGTAAAATATATTTACAGAAATCTGAAATGGATGCCACATAGTTGATAGTAGTCAACTAATTCATTGATTAAGGCCTGAAGCCGAAACTAATGAGTGATGTAGTTGCACTGATTCATTAAGCATCATACAACATGTCGATAAATAGCATTGATGTCCGGCGAAACTTCTGTATGTCACTACAATACATGTACATGACCGAGTATGGAAGCATGCTCGGACAATAATATCTATTAAATGTTAAGCACACTAAAAGCAAGTGTTTTTTTTTCTGATAAAAGCGTAATTACATTAACATCCAATAATTCCAGCACAAACATATTTGCACAATTCCCTAACATTTGATTGGCCGGTAGCAAGTCTCTGTCCAAAATTTATATCCCAGTAAACTCCCACGCCGAACTACTTTCCGTAACCGTTAGGCGCAGTTAAGATATTTTTTAAGAAAACGGAAAATAAACACATCTTCTTGATGAATTTATTTCAAATGCTGGAATTATAAGGAATGAATGGCCTTTTTGTTGAATTTATCGGGGATATAAACTTGGAAAAGTCGCGGGAATACTGGACGAGGCCTTCCGGCCTTCGTCCAGTATTCCCGCCACTTTTCCAAATTTATACCCCGATAAATTCCACAAAGATGCCATTCATTCCTATAATATTGTCTTACTTCACACTGTGTAATCTTTTATTAACGTACATGGTAGGAATTACACTAATCATACACTAGATCAACGGAAAGGGTAATACCCACATACGTATACCCACATACAAAATACAACACATTAATCTTTGTGACAAGCTATATGATGCACAGGTAATCTCGAAATACCACATTTGGCATCGTGTTAACTTAGTGAATGCTTGGACATGATAGTGCAACCTGTTTAATGGAGTTTCATTTAAGACGGTGTTAGAAAGCGTTGTTTTCCATTCACTCTAGCAATACTCAAAATGTTATAAAAAATTAAGTCACCGAAACGCTTTTTATAATCACTTCGGTGTTCATAGCTAAATATATGACATACATGTATATAATGTTTATATCATGATAAGCTGCAACAAGAAACGAGGCAAAGCCACGAAGGCCAGGTTTTTTCCAAGCATAGACACTTGGATAACATAATTATACCCACTTGTTGTAGACTAGATGGCCGTGGCCTGTATGTCGCGCCTTGGGGCGAGGCATGGACACTAAAAAAATAGATATAGTAGATGGAAAAACTTTAACCAAAACACTTTAACCGGACACACGGACGAACGGACGGACGTATGCCAAAATGCCGACAATATCGCGCTTTGCGCAAGCAGGTGCGACAATGATGATAAACACCCATGTGAAGTATCAAGATATTGGGTGAAGCAGTTGCAGAGATATAGTACACGAAAAAACTTTAACAAAAAAATTCAAAGTAATTTGACCTTGACATTGGGCACAGGGGCCGCACGGTTGGGGGGTAGAATGAAAATATGGATGATGATAAACACCCATGTCAAGTTTCAAGGTAATGGGCGAAGCAGTTGCAGAGATATAGTATAACAAAAAAGTTTTAACCAAAAAACTTTAACCAGACGTACGTTAAAAAGTTAACGTTGAAAATGGCTAAGTCAATTACGTAGAAATAATAGGTGAAGGTAAACAAATGGTCACATGTTGGATAGTTGTATGTGGTAGGCACCCCTTGGTTATGAAGCTGTGAAAATTTGGTGGTCCTAGGTGGTACAGTACCAAAGAAATGGACTTAAACACGAAAACGTAACATTGTAAACGCGCAAACTTAACATTGAAAATAGCTAAGTCGACTGAGCGGAAAAAATGGGTCAAGTTAAAAAAAAAGTAACATGTTGGATAGTGATATGTGGTGGGCACCCCTTGATTATGAAGCTGTGAAAGTTTAGTGGTCCTAGGTGGTACAGTACCAAAGAAATGGACTTAAACACGAAAACTTAACATTGATTGTGGACGCCGCCCGCCGCCCGCCCGGCTTTCGCCAAACCAATAGCCTGGATTTTTTTTCAAAAAACCTGGCTAATAAAAGCATATGAGGCAATAATTAACTGTAATGCAGTGTACAGATACGAGATGTTCAATATTTTTAGCGAACTAACATTGTCAAAGACATTTGAAATCAACAGTTATGGAAACAAAATAAGAAACGGGATGTTAAAATAACACGAACAACAGTTAGAGACAATGCACTCAAATGGTTCATGAACGAGAAAGCATTGACCTTTTATCATGTTTATATGAAGTAGCTATAAATGTAAATATAGCTGAGAATGCGAGTACATGTGCGTATCTTTAACAATTACCACTGCACTGCAATGGTTCACAGGTGAAGAAACTCGGGCCTGTGACCAAGTAAGTAATTTACTCGGTCCTATGTCCGAATCGGACATAGGACCGAGTAAATTACTTACTTGGTCACAGGCACAGGCCCGAGTTTCTTCACCTGTGAACTTGGTTCACCTGTGCGATGGAAGTACATTTAGTTCACGACAGCACAGAAAACGAACATTCAGTGTGTATGCAGACAACACATCGTAAGCATTTTCAGATTCACTGGTAGAAATGAATCCAAAGGTATTGTATTCTATTTTACTTATCTCTACACGAAAGTATATGTTGTTACCAGTCATTTGAATCGCCTGGCTGAGGCGATTCAAATGAGTGGTGACAATATACACATTGATGTATAAATACTAACATAGAAATTTCCCACTTGAATTTAGTCACACAATGTATGGTTTCTCGTTCATATAAGCATTACAACAAAATCAAACAAACATTCAACACGCATGCATGTACCTTGGACAAGACTTCTGCCGGCATTTTTCGTCGGAATCTCTGTTATTGCATTGGCAAATATGAATAAAGTTAATTCAGTCAAGCATATAAATGCAATATTATACTTCATTCGACAGGTAATGGCTATAATCAATGGTATACATGTACACAATCATGGCTTTATATAATTTATATGAACTCATTTCAACAGAAGCATCCCTTTTCTGGCAATATGAGACGTAACACATGTATTTCAGTGATTCTTCAACGAAATTACACGGAAATACGTTAATAGGGATGGGATATGAAATGTGTATGTGTGTTAAAATAACTCGCATTACTAAAACGTATGATAGTTAATAGTCTGGTACTGCATGCAAAGCGGCAGTTCTCTTTTATACAATGCAGTTTATGCTTTAAATGTAAAATTACACGCAACTCGCATACTACAACGCAACTACCAGAAGCAATGTTTATCCCCTCAACACAGTGCGTATGTGCCGTGAAACACGGTGCCGTGAAACATTTTAGATATCTGTCAATACAACCTAATCACTGCATATGAATATGTGCGGTTATCATACTAGACGATTCTCCGATTCTGAAGATGCGCCTGGGGTTATTTGTTGTTTGTTTGGCATTTTAAAGCTATTTGTAGTGTTGACGGGATAAATAGAATAGTAGGTTAGTGCCCTGAATGGGAAAACATATTAGGCGCGGCACGGAAACGGGCTTGGCTCGGCAGAGCCTCGCCCATCTCGTTTCCTAAGTCTTGCCTGATATGTTTCCCATTCACGGCAGTCACCTACTATTCTCTATATGCTATTCGCAGATATCAATATTTTTGTCGTAATTGACATTTAATAAAACAAGCTTAATCAGGTTTCCTAACAGTGGAAGAATCATGAAGGTCTATACATGTGCTAAGGTTTGCTAAAAGCTTTAAATTATGATCAGGATAAAATTATATCGTTACAGGACTGCCGTTGTTTAACACCGCTCACAGCCGTGTTCGAACGTGCAGCGCTTGCTGTTTGACCAAGGCTGTTGACCAGTTCACAACGGTCGTACTGACGTATTGAAATTGATACGGAGGTTGGGGCACCTGTATCATGTGTATCAAGAAATGTGTACTGCGGCCCCGGAAGATGTATGCGTAAATCATCTGTTTTAATGGAACCGGTTATCTAAGTACCGAACGTACGGCATGTATGCTCAAATTAAAAATGTCTATACATTACCACATGTATTACATCATGATAACTATGGTATTACGTCAATATAGCATACTGTATATATAACTATTGTATATATGTTATATGTCATATCGTACCTTTATGTATTGCTGTTCGATTTGCCGCGCTTTCTCCGGGGTCATGAGTGTCCGGGATGTCCGTCTGTTCCGGGGTGCGTGTGGCGGTTTGTCCTCTCCCGAGGTCATCCAGTCCGTCTGTTCCTGACCGGGGTCAAGGGTTAACGGGGTCAGGGGGGCCGTGGCCAGATCTGCGGCTGTACAATAATTAAAATTAAATATGAGGAATTATTATATAATCTATAAATAAACATATTCTTATATGCACAATCACACGTTTAAGCCTATTATAACCTGGAAAACCTGGAAAAACCTGGAAAACCACCGCCGGAGATTGCCGAAGTGTATATTAAATTATATGGCTCCGGTAAATATGGGTTATTCTGGTGCATATCATATACACAAGCAAAAACAACATATATAGAGAATAGTAGGTTAGTGCCGTGAATGGGAAAAAATATCCGGCAAGGCTCAAGAATTTCTTTATTTCTCATCAGAAGTATATGTTGTGACCATTCATTTGAACCGTCTCGCCGAGACGGTTCAAATGAGTGGTCACAACATATACTTTCGTTCAGAAATAAGGAAAATATATAGATAATAGTAGGTTAGTGCCGTGAATGGGAAAAATATCTGGCAAGGCTCAGGAAACGGGATGGGCGAGGCTCTGCCGAGCACATCCCGTTTCCGTGCCGCGCCAGATATTTTTTTCCCATTCACGGCACTAACCTACTATTCTATTTATCCCGTCAACACCTACAAACGACTGTAAAATGCAAAAATAGTATTGACTGGATAGTATTCACGGCACCGTGTTTCACGGCACATACTCGCTGTGTTGACGGGATAAATGTAAAATATGGTATGCCCAAAGGGAGTGAAGATAAAATATGATGTATTATACTAGTCTAAATATAGGTTATCAATCTTGAAATCTCACAAGTATGATCACTTAAATCAGGGCATTTTTCAAGTTAGATCAACATTAGATTAGACGTTAATATTAACCATTTCGGGTTCAAAGGGTTAATAAATAAAGAACATAATTGTATATATTATTTCGTTCTAACACCAAGTATGTGGCCACAGTCTTACTTACGTGTCTGTGGCTCCTGTGCGTTCTCCCCTTCTCCATTCTCCTCGATAATTCTACTATGGGCTAATGCTGTCATTGGTCTCTGTCTCGACCCGGGGGTTCGTCTTCTTGGCCCCGGCCCCATCCGCGCCCCCGCACTGTGTATTCTAACAGGCTCCATAAGGCTGCCTTTCTGCATAAACCGGTATAGGTTTTCTGTAAATTGCTGTCTGTGAAAATAACAAACATCACTTAATATATATACATTTATCAGGTAACCTGCCCTGTATTGACCGAATACGTACTGACTGATACCATATTGTTGTATCAGGCATTCACCTGATAAAAACATTCAGGTTTACAACGAAGTGAAAAGTGACGTTCCATTGCTCGGATGGCGTCACGTGACGTTACCGAATGACGTCAGTGTAATGACGCAACGTAAACAGTTCGCGTTCTGTCCATAGATAACGACGTCATCTGTGGCATTTTTCGAGCATAAAAAGTTACCTGATAAATAAAGCCTCGGGAAATAATACCTCGGGTGGTCCACAACACATCGGGGTAATAGTTTTGACTGTTCCCCGAATGACCATGAAATAATTGTATAATAATTCCAGCACAAAAATATTTACACAATTCCCTAGCATTTGATTGACCCGTAGCAAGTCTCTGTCCAAAATTTATATCCCAGAAAACTCCCACGCCGAACTACTTTCTACAGGTGCGCTGTCAGTGCTGTCAATGTAAACAAATGGCTGCCGTCTGTCAAAATAAACACATTTTCTTGATGAATTTATTTCAAATGCTGGAATTATAAGAAATGAATGGCCTTTTTTTGGAATTTATCGGAGATATAAAGTTGGAAAAGTCGCGGGAATACTGGATGAAGGCCGGAAGGCCTCGTCCAGTATTCTCGCGACTTTTCCAAGTTTATACCCCGATAAATTCCAAAAAAAGACCATTCATTCCTATATTGGTTTACGGTGTTTATTATATTAGACACAATTAAACAAAATTAACGTAAATGTGGCGTGGGACGTGGCGTCGACTGGCCGATCAAAATTACGTTGGATTTTATTACGTAATATTCGATGAAAATGTTCAGGGGTGAAATAGTTTTGACTATTGACCGGGCACGCGGAACTATTTACCGGTCACGCGGAACTATTGACCGGTCACGCTGAACTATTGACCGGGCATGCGAAACTATTGCCTGGACACGTCAAACCCCAGGGAATTAGTAAAACGATGGAATATCAACTTATATGGGGAGTTGGATAATATAAATACTAACTGTTTGGTCGGCGGCCGCTCCTGTACGGGCGCGCTCTGTGGCCGCTTGAGGTACCGCAGTTTACCCGCCTCCTTGAGGAAATTTTTAATCTCGCTATGTTTATATCGGGACCACATCTTGTCTTTGTAGCCTAGGTCCCGCAGTTCGTCGTCCGTGGGAACCTCGTGTCGGTCTTCATCGACGAACTTGGCCAGACGATCTCTGTTGACCATCTGGAAGGCTGACCTGTAGGACAGATGTGGTGAATATGTCAGCATGACCAACTAATGTCTCTTCCACGTTTTGCTGCCGACGAACTTTTGGCTATTAAACACATTAAATCTAAAAAATATTTAAAAGTAAGTACTCTTTTATCAATAACAAAAAAGTCACCCTCCCCAAAAAAGATTATTTTTCAAAAATATTTGATGGAATTTCATCAAATAAAATTTTCTGGGGAGGGTGACTTTTTTGTTATTGATGAAAAAGTACTGACTTTTAAATATTTTTTAGATTTAATGTGTTTAATGGCAAGTGAGAAGGGGCTCACGGATACCCGATTGCCACCTGGTCCAACCAACAAATAGTTTCTAAATGATTTAATCTTTACATTGGGCATGAACGCCGCATGGGTGGGGTATAGATGGAGAATGGTAGGTTAGTTAAAATGAGTGGTAACAACATATACCTATATGGAGTAATAAACACTTTCTTGATATTTTTTCAACTAAAATCATTGTGTCCTTAGGTTGAAGTGGGTTAAAGTCTAAAGAATAACACAGACCGCTGTGTAGTGTTAGATACACAGAATATAGAGAATAGTAGGTTAGTGCCGTGAATGGGAAACAATATCTGGCAAGGCTCAGGAAACGGGATGGGCGAGCTCTACCGAGCACATCCCGTTTCCGTGCCGCGCCAGATATTTTTTCCCATTCACGGCACTAACCTACTATTCTATTTATCCCGTCAACACCTACAAATGGCTCTAAAATGCAAAAATACACCCAGTTACCGCACATATTCATACGCAGTGATTAGGTCGTATTGACAGGATATCAAACATGTTTCATGGCACCGTGTTTCACGGCACATACGCACTGTGTTGACGGGATAAAATGAAAACATCGATGATGATAAAGAAGTAAATGTATATAAAGTTTCAAAAAGCAAATCCGACTTACGGTTGCAGAGATAATGGGTACCCGAAAACGTTACAGAAAGTCTTACGGACGACCAGGTCAAACCGACGGACGCCGGACAGAAATACGAAAACGATAATTACTTGTATTACCCATCGACATACTTCGTATGGTTGGGGTATAAATATGTCCGCTTATTTATTCGCGTTGTGTTAAGTCCTGAATATTTTCGTTGTCATTTTGTGATCGTCTCGAGGTGTTCGTTGTTTTTTTTTAAAATGCAGGACCATATCAAATCCCGCGAAGGCGCAACGAAAATCGAGCACGGCGCCGTCAAAATAGGGCATGGCGCGGATCCATGCTAAAACAGGCTGGATGAAGCATTATATATTCCTCATATAGCATTTTGTATCAGCCATCGTAAATGTGTACGTATGTAGGTGCAATATACACTGCAAAGATCAAACGGACAGGCCACATTGTACGTACTTGTGTAGTTTGAATAATGTGACGGCCGTGGCGGTGGCTATTGTACACATACTTGGCTTCTTATCCAAAATGCATTCTTCTCCGAAAATGTCATCTGCAATATATATCGTATATAGATAAGATACAATGTGCATGATCAGGTGGTTATAACAACAACAACAACAGTGGGTGAAAGTGTTGAAATCTTGAAAGTTTTATTTGATATTTTCCTTAATATGTAACGGATTTTGATGAAACATGGCGCAGCAAACGCGTCTTCATGAGCTGCATTTGGTGGTCCAGGGAGTTTTGCACAGACTTATGTCGTTCTTGCGAAGAATCGATTTCCGTGTCGGACAGAAGTTTGGGCGAAAATACAGAGACCACCAGATGCAGCTTAACAAGACGCGTTTGATGCGCCATATATCATCAAAATCCGTTACGTAATAAGGACACTATAAAAGAATACGTACTTTGAATCAGATGGATTCTGGAAATTTAAGTACTTGTTGTTGTTGTTAGTACCACGTGATCATACACCTTGATATAGAACAAGTGAACATTCACACGGGCACCACGGCCGATCCCTGAATCGTTTAACGAAATTATTGACGGACATTTTGTAAATCGGCTGCACAGATCTCTGTCATTCGAACTTTACCTTGGACAAATGGACCGCTAACATGGCTATGTAGGTCTATATAGATCTACACAGTATATATATTATATATGTACTTTCGTTTCGCATTTAAACACAATGCAGCGCAAGACGTCAATATTTTTCCATATTGACGTCGCGTGAATTCATATTGGTCAGTGCCGGAACTACGCTTCACAACGCAAAATAGTTCCTTCTAAATCACCACTAATTTGTGTATTTTATTTATATTTTGTATATTTTTGAAGCGCATATAAATTTCGAATGATGTACGTATATAATGAAAGGTTACTTGATTTGTATGTGGATAAAGTCGCACAATATCTCACGCTGCAGAATGCGTTCATATATCTACATGTAAATCAAATCACCTATAGTCTGTTTCACGAAAGCTGCCCAAATTTTACGGCTATATAAACAATTCAAAAACAAGATTTCTTTTGATAATATTAAATTAAAGGAAAAAATAAGAATGAGCCTTCTTTTTATTTCGTGAAATTTTGTAAAATATTGATTTTATTGCGAAAACAAAATTTCCCCATGTTAAATCCCCATAGACATCTTCACGGAGTGAAGATGTCTATGGGGATTTAACATGGGGAAATTTTTTAGAATTTCAGAAATACTGGACCGATTTTTAAAAGTTAACTTTTGTTTTCTTAGTTAGATCATATCCAAGCTATCTAGTCAGGTTTCAGAGTCAATTTCCAAATTGTTTCGTTTGTTTGACTCCTCCCACACTGCCTTACCTCTTTTTCCCCCATGTTAAATTCCCATAGACAAATCAATTTTTCGTAATAAAACCAATATTTGACCGAATTTCACGAAATAAAAAGAAGGCACATTGTTAAATTTTCCTTTAATTTAATACTATCGATAACAATATTGTTTTTGAATTGTTTATATGGCCTTAAAATTTGGGCAGCTTTCGTGAAACAGACTATAGAATACATATTGTTTTCCTTTTGGAAATCAATGGAGAGATAAGAAGCTGATTAGATAAGGGACTTTAAACCAGATCCGTTGCCCAAATATATAGAACGGAACTCGTGAAATATGGACATTTCACACCACTCGATGAACATATATGTCATATTCGTTGCAAAAATATGAATATTCTATTTATTACATACCGCTCCATGGAAATTAGCAGTTTTTTAGACTGTATACGGTAATGAATGTGTATTTGCAGCCTATTTGCGCTGTTTTCCCGAACATAGATTTTATGAATATAGATAGCGGAAGTAGTCGTATTTTCACCGGAAGTTGTTTATTTCATCGATGAGAATATATGACTTTTATCTACATCGTATAACTATGTATTTCATGGGTAGGTATATAATAAAAGTATGTACTTGTTACTAGTAATACAATGCAAATGATTACCTGGATCTCTACTAGTGAGGTAGAAAAGCACTTCCGTGCCCGCTTCCGGTATGTAAATCTCACGGTAACTCTGGCAACGACCTGGAAATAAACACCATGTTCTATGCATTTTGCTCTATAGTGATTTATTTCACGTACATGTTCATCGGCTCAGTGACACATTTTATCCCGTCAACACCGTGTGTATGTGCCGTGAAACACGGTGCCGTGAAACATTTTTGATATCCAGTCAATACCATTTTTGCATTTTACAGCCATTTGTGGGTGTTGACGGGATAAATAGAATAGTAAGTTAGTGCCGTGAATGGGAAAAAATATCTGGCGCGGCACGGAAACGGGATGTGCTCGGCAGAGCTCGTCCATCCCGTTTCCTGAGCCTTGCCAGATATTTTTTCCCATTCACGGCACTAACCTACTATTCTCTATCTATTTTCCTTATTTCTGAACCAAAGTATATGTTGTGACCACTCATTTGAACAGTGGTCACAACATATACTTCTGATGAGAAATAAAGAAATGATTGAGCCTTGCCGGATATTTTTCCCATTCACGGCACTAACCTACTATTCTCTATGTATTTGTATCTATTGTTGGAAATGAATTCCATCCATCTGCTGTTGTTGGGAATGCATTGATGTCTCTCTATAGGTGACTGTCACCACAGGTCAATTTACAAAGACTCGGACCCCGGGCTTTGAATATCAATTAAATAGGTCAGTGGTAGAAGGGGACTAACTTCATTTAGTTGCACGTATACTATTCGAACAAATCACAGTGGTCCGAAGTCGTACTGGAACGAATCACTTGGCCTGGGACAAAACCCCACCTACAACAACATATACTGTCTGTTCCACGTTTTGCTGCTGACGAATTTTTGGCTGTTAAACATATTAAATCTAAAAAATATTTAAAAGTAATTACTTTTTTATCAATAAGAAAAAAGTCACCCTCCTCAAAAAAAGTTATTTGATGAAATTCCATAAAATATTGAATTTATTGCGAAAAAACGATTTTCCTATGGGAATTTAACATGTGGAGTCAATTTCCAAAATTTTTCGTTTTTTGATCTTGAAGAATAAAAAAACGAACAATTTTGGAAATTGACTCAGAAACTTGGCGAAATAGCTTGACAATGATGAAAATGATGTAACTAAGAAAACAAAAGTTAGATTTTGAAAATCGGTCCACAAAGAAAAAAAATCTATTTATAGCCCCCATGTTAAATTCCCATAGGAAAATCTTTTTTTCGCAATAAAATCAATATTTGATGGAATTTCATGCCGAAACAAAATATTTTGGGGAGGGTGATTTTTTTGTTATTGATAAAAAAGAAATTACTTTTAAATATTTTTTAGATTTATTGTGTTTAATAGCCAAAAGTTCGTCGGCAGAAAAACGTGGAACAGACAGTAGTAGGAGTGATTCGTCCCAGCACAACTTCGGATCCCTATGGAACAAATAAATCGGAAGATTTCATAAAATCTCCACTATTTATTGAAAAGGGAGACGATACACACCTGTCATAACGATCGATAAATACTCAGTGATCTCCCCTTGCGCCAGCAATACCCTGTTGGCCGGATAGTCCTGAAAATAGCAGTCAGTATATCATAAGGTGCATGATCACGTGGTTACAACAACAACAACGTCGCCCACTCCAGAGTAAGTGTTATTTGATATTTTCCTTAATATGCAACGGATTTTGATGAAATATGGCGCAGCAAATGCGTCTTCATGGGCTGCATTTGGTGGTCTATGGAGTTTGGCACAGACTTATGTCGTTTTTGCGAAGAATCGATTTCGGAAATGGATTCTTCGCAAAAACGACAGAAGTTTGTGAGAAAATACAGAGACCACCAGATGCAGCTTAACAAGACGCGTTTGATGCGCCATCTTTCATCAAAATCCGTTACGTAATAAGGACACTATACAATAATACGTTTGTTTGTTTGTTTATTAGTGTTTAACGGCCTAAGGTCATGTAAGGCCGGGCAAACGGGTTCGATCCCATTTTAACCTGCTGCATTGAGGGGAAAATCCCAAAATCAGAACGGAATATTTACATCGAGAACAAATATATTCAGCCCTGAAATTAGAATAACCTGACCTGGTGCCAGGTCCATACCACACCATGTCACTAGGCCCCTTCCCCTAAAATAGGATTACGAATAATGGTAATACTTGCAAGGGGTATAACCAGATTCAACAAGAATACGTACTTTGAATCGGTACTTGTTGTTGTTGTTAGTACCACGTGATCATACACCTTGATCATGCATCGTTTCTGCGTTGGGCATTGTTATTCAATCTATTCAATTTTATTGTCATCATGTGACATCGAAATTTCAAAATTTCGGCTTCCACGTTGCGATTTTTGCGGGTTTTGTCCATTATTGATAAGGGTCGTTTACTTGCAATTCAATTATTGTTTCATGAATTTGAAATACCATAAATATTTAGTATATAGACAACGCACCGTGAGCGGACATTCTGTCAGACAAATTCATATCCTTTTTGCATAAAATTGGTTTCATCAGTGTAGTAACATTGTTTATTAAAATCATACAACCCTAGCTACTGTCTGACCCACATTTTGCTGCCGACGAACTGTTGGCTATTACATGTAGGAAACTGATTTTATATGTTAAGTACTGTTTCATCAATAACAAAAATAGTCACCCTCCCAAATATATTTTATTTAATGAAATTCCATCAAATATTGATTTTATTGCGTGAAACAATTTTCATATAGGAAGTTAGCATGTGGCAAACAAGGAGCTGGATCTTGCCGACATTGCAAAGTGTGCTTTGAGGGAGTGACATTTAATTTTCCTGAAATGCATTATTTCATATAGAACTAACGACTGCATATATTTGATGATTAAAACTATGCAGAATTATTATACTGAATATATTACATTATCACAGCCAATTTGGCTGTGATAATGTAATAAATTCAGTATAATAAAAATTAATAAATTTATCCTAAAATTGAAAATTTTTCCCTCAAAGTATGCTTTGCTACAAAAGTATACTTTGCAATGTTGGTGAAATAGGCTACAGAAGAGTCGAAAAACAAAAACAAAATGGAAATTGACTACGAATTATTGCTAGGTAGCTTGGAAATGGTGAAACTAAGAAAACAAAAGTTACACAAATTATGAAATTATTTAAAACAATATATTTTTATCTCCCATGTTAAATTCCCATAGGAAAATTGTTTTTCCGCGATAAAATCAATATTTGATGGGATTTCATAAAACAACAATAAATAGGACGGTGAATTTCTTTGTTATTGATGAAAAGTAGTTAAAGTACATAGATTTAAATCCATTTTAGATTGAATGTGTTTAGTAGACACAGTTCGTCGGCAGCACAACGTGGAACAGTCAGTAGTGTAATAAGTATGCAAATGAGATGACTGCATGACATTACATTAACTTTAAAGGTACATTCCCACTCAGTAGGCACAAATGTTCTTTATATCAGAGACATCATCTGACAAATTTTCTGGCAACATAAACATCCATTCACCATTACCCCACGTATTGATTGGCATTATTATACATTTTATGTTGGACGTAAATGCCCACATTAGTATCAGGGACGATAACTGTGTTTCCTTAAAAATACTTTATAATCTGTCGAAAATATTAGTCTTACAGGTAACGCATTTAATTAGTATAAATAGTTAACAAATATAATGCCTCATTTGCATATGAAAATAGCCTGATAGCACCGCGCGTCACTATCAGTAAAAGAAATATTACTAAATCATTATATCTGCATAGCGGGCACTCGTAATTTTTAGAACTGGTGGAATAGTGACATAATTGTACACTTATTTAATTCCAATAAAGTACATTTTGTGCCTACTGAGTGGGCATGTACCTTTAACCCTTACCGTGCTGAATTAGAGTTTGTCGTCTGCTGTTTATGTTTTATTTGCCATTTTACTCATGAAAAACATGGTTTGACAGTACTTTAGAATCTTTTCCAATGGAAATGATTCTAAAGTACTGTAAAACCATGTTTTTATTGAGAAACAATACAAATATGAAATAACAGCAGACGACATTTTCGGTTCCCGCCTTTTAAGGGTTAAATCACGTATGTAGAGTATTATATAAACATGATACATGTATGGTGCAACAAAGTCAGTATGTCGTACAACGTGTAAACATATATTGCAAATATGTATAGCGACTTCATTTAGAATTTGTGAATAAATATAATCATATTACATCTATATTCATTCCCACGTCCTTTCACTAAATAAAGCATTACCATATCCATACAAAGGGCCCGGCTCTGGAATTACCTGCCTTATCGCATCGCCGTAGTTCGCCGGTATTGATTTCGGAAATCAATAATATATTCCGAAAATGACGTCGAAAATTGAAATATATTTCAGAGCTCATCTTGAAATATATGTCAACTTTGGACGTTATTTGCATAAAACATCGCACTTTTTCGAAATCAATATCGGCGGCAACCGGCGATGAGATAAGGTAGCATTTCCATAAGCAGGATGTGCATTGAACACTTTTATTGCGAGACAGTGCGCAAGTCACGTCTCATCGGCAGTTGCAATAAGAGTGTTGATACCAGGGCTCCAGATAATGAATTAGTAATTGCGTATTTTCATTCCATCATTTCTGAAGCACTGAATTTGGGTATTTCAAAATTGTAATTGGGTAAAATAAAATCACACTACTGTTTACACATCAACTGACAGCAATTATTTAATAATTTGCTTCGAAATGAAAACATGTCTTAGCATTTCATTAGAATTGTCTCCTTGAGACAATTCTAATGAAATACCAAGAGTTCAATTGGGTTTTTGGCAATTTTAATTGGGTTTTTAAGCAAATACGCAGCTTATGATTCGGGAGATATTGATGGATGAATAATACACTAGGTTGGTTCTAGGATTTTTAAATCAGCCAAAATTAACTGATAACGCGAAAGAAAACAGTGATATTTTACATTTACTGCAATATTTGTATAAACATAGTACTTTTTCAAATAATTTATAAAATTATTAGTAGCCAATAAAATGACCTTTTTTCTGAAATAGTAATAAAGAGCTCCAGATAAGTTTTGTATATAAAGAGTGGTATACCCCCATTTTTCAAATTCAATGCGTATTTTACTTTTACAAATGTATTATTGATTTTCTTTCTTATTAAATAGCGAACAAATGATACAAAATAAAACAAATTTAAAAATTCACTTATTTGAGCTGCAAAAAGCAGACACTGTTTGCTTTTTGCAGCTGAACTAAGTAAATGTTCAACTTTATTACAGTATTTTCACTACTCAATTTGAAAATCAATGCGTATTTGAACTCCCACTTTTGATAATCAATGCGTATTCTCAATACGCACTTTATCTGGAGCTATGTAGCCTATTCACCAACATCATTGCAAAGTATACTTTTATAGCAAAGTATACTTTGAGGGAGTAATTATTTACTTTTCCCGAAATTCATTATGTCATATAGAACTAACGACAGCATATATTTGATGATTAAAAATATGCAGCATTATTATACTGAATGTATTACTTTATCACAGCCAAAATGGCTGTGATAATGTAATCAATTCAGTATAATAAAAATTAATAAATTTCTCCTAAAATTGAAAATATCTCCCTGAAAGTATACTTTGCTAGATAAGTATACTTTGCAATGTTGATGAAATAGGCAAATGGCTACTGAAGCGATAACCTAGATAATGTAATCATACCCATTAACCCATTTCAGTCTAAGGATACAATAATTTTTATTGGAAAAATCTCATTCTTTTGTTTATTTCTCCATAAAGGTATATGTTGTTACCACTCATTTGAACCGTCTCGTCGAGACGGTTCAAATGAGTGGTAACAACATATACTTTCGAGATGAAATGAAGAAAACAGGATTTTCCCCCCTAAAAAGTTTCATACTACTATAAGTGTAGTTAATGGGTTAATACTGGAAAATGCTTAGCTGAGATCTACATGTATTGTACCATTGCTGTGTGTCCAAATATTGCCGCATTCCAGGCGACGACCCATACAACATATATGCATATGGGATGACCGCGTTAATCATATAACACCAGTCTATATATATCTATATATTCTTAAAATACCTACTTATTGGGTCTATTTGATTGTTTAAAAGTAATTGGGTCTTTTTTCTTTCGTCGCCTCTCTAGAGAAGACGAAATTTATTTTTACAAACAAAATCTGTTTTTTTTTTGGTTGCCGGAAACGCTTTTGCGCATGTGTGAGATATTAGGTTAATAAACAAACAAGGCACCATTCATAGACACACACTGTGACAAACTATTATCAAATCTGTGAAGTGGTTCATAAGTTATTGAAAAATGAAAGGTGTTACTAACGCACGCACGTACCTACGTACTTTGACTAACACTATATCCCGTAATATCCTGTCAACATTTTTGATATCCTGTCAATACGACCTAATCACTGCGTATGAATATGTGTGGCGTCTGGGGTTATTTGTTTTGCATTTTAAAGCCATTTGTAGATGTTGACGGGATAAATAGAATAATAGGTTAGTGCCGTGAATGGGAAAAATATCTGGCGCGGCACGGAAACGGGATGTGCTGGGCAGAGCCTCGCCCATCCCGATTCCTAAGCCTTGCCAGATATTTTTTCCCATTCACGACACTAAACTACAATTCTCTATTTGCCTATCGGCGAGGGGATAAAACATAGATGGCTTGTCTCATATTCTGACATATGTTTAATCTACAACATATGGTGCACTGAAGGATGATTCATGAAATCGAGTCATAAATACGATCTCGACATACAAAGAAAACGTTTGAATAGTTTTATAATGTCCCCGGCATTCAAACGACGATATACATAGACTGGTATTCAATTAAATTTTGCATAGATGAAACTCAATGCATGGGCTATGGGTATAGAATGTGTGTATATTGTATATATCGCTCATTTTCAATTACAGTCCTATTGATTCGCCCAATGCCAGAACTGTAATTGTGAATCATGTAAATATCAGCCATGGCATCTCCAGATTTTACCGGTTTGGAATTTCCACCGTTGGCCCTAAATACAATTTATTCGACTACCATTTTGAAATACCGGATATATTTCCCGAGACATCTGGAAATCCGATAAAGAAACGAATGTGGAGCACTCGTTTCTTGGTCGGATTTACAGATATCAAAAGAAATAAATCCTGTGTTTCAAAATGGTAGTGGAATAAATTGTATATTACATATTCTTCGAAAAATGTGAAATTTAGACAAGCTTATAACGTTACAATTTTGACGTTAGCGTGTGAATTGTTTCTTCGCCGGAAATGACGTCAAAACGTGACGTCAATTACGTCTCGCGAACATCTAGGAGGAAATATTTCCTTCAAGGAAATAAAGCCCTCCAGAATCACGGTAAATGAACATGGATAGCATGTGATATATTGTCGTAATGTACTTACATGTATTGTGAGTTTCGGAATCACCTTCTCTTGCACTTCCGGCGATGTTCTTGACAGGAAGCTCCGTCTGGTTACATACGCCCGTTTACGGTTGTCTATAAACGTCGCGGCTCGCTCCACGAGTGTGTGAAACCGTTTTCTGTCAATCCGTATAAATTGCGTTTGCTCTTTTGTGTATATAGTTGCTGGCGGGATTAGATCCTCATTTGGTCCGTCTGGACTGACCAGGCCCAGGTATTCACCCGTGCCGTGAGTGTACACAATGTTCGCCTGGAACACGTTCCGCCCCAGCGTGGACCGCATGTCGTACGTGACCTCAACGGCACCGTTTATAATATAATAACACGACAACCCGTCCTCCCAATGTTTGCTTGGAACGTACGCAAACGCTTTATAGTTCTCGTACGTCACAACGCGACTCAAGACGTCCTTCACAAAATCGTGACGTTTGTGGATGAGTTTCAAACCCTCTGTAACGCATCTTAGTGATTGAACTTCGCTCTTTGAGAGTAACTTGTCACAATCGTATCCCGCGTTTGCGCGCCCGTTGCGTTCCATTATTGAGCGGGCCACTTGAGTGATTATCACGTCCCCTTGTGACGCGAATAATCGTTTATTAAAAACTGGGGTGCCGGTGTTTCCTTCTTCCGGTTCATGACCGTCTTGGATGGTTTTGTCCTGCTTTCTCGAATCGTTAGTTTCTTCTTGAAAACGTTTTACTTCCTTAGCCGCTGTAACAACCCGCTTCATGTTCCTGATAGCAAAATAAATTCAAATTAATTCAAAATAAATTCGAAACAAAAGTACGCAGTCAGGGCCCAGTTGCTCAAAGCCTCTGTTAGCTTAACTGACTGTTAAATCCTTAACATTCAGGGCCCGGTTGTTCAAAACACCAGTTAGCTTAACGGACTGTTAAATCCTTAACGGACTGTTAAATCCTTAACTGAATGGTTAAAATCTCTGTCACCATTCAGTTAAGGATTTAACAGTCCGTTAAGCTAACTGATGTTTTGAACAACCGGACCAAGTTAGCTTAACTGACTGTTAAATCCTTAGCATTGTTAAGGATTTAACAGTCAGTTAAGCGAACAGAGGCTTTGAGCAACTGGGCCAGTATGATAAGTAAATTGTGTCGACTCACCTACATCAATGCATGAATGAATGAGTCGGCCATGAACAGAGGGATTATTATCTTGAATGAAATATTGCGTAACTATTCTGAATTTCACGGCCATGAAATACACATGAACCTATGAAGTTGTAGACGAATTGCAATGCACGTACATGTGCACTTTTAGTTCTTAATTGCTGTGAAGCTAGATACATTTTAAAGGTACATGCCAACTCAGTAGGCACAACATGTTCTTTATATCAGAGACATTGTCTGAGACATTTTTTGGCAAATTAAATATTCATTCACCATTACCCCACGTATTTATTGGCATTATTATACATTTTAAATCGGATATAAATTTCCACACTGATATCAGGGGCGATAACCGTGTTTCCTTAAAATGTTAACGGACATTACTATTGTGTTCTCTGTATTTATTTTTTGATGTGCAATGTTCATACATTTGTACTTTATAATCTGTCGAAAATATTATTTTTCCAGATGACGCATTTAATTAGTATAAATAATTAAAAAATATCCTGCCTCATTTGCATATGAAAATAGCCTGATACCGAGTCAGTATCAGTAAAATAAATATTACTAACTCATTATAATTTGCATAGTGGGCACTCGTAATTTTTAGAACTGGTGGAATAATGATACAATTATACACTTATTTAATTCCTATAAAGAACATTTTGTGCCTACTTAGTGGGCATGCACCTTTAAGAAAAACATTAAACACTATACCATATCCAATAATGACGGACTTTAAAACTATGGCAACAAAACACTCAAGGCATGCAATGAAATTAAAAAATGCTTGTATTATGTCTGTTGCAGGTTTGAAAAGACATAACATAAATAGGAATGTATGAGTTTAACTCCAATCTTTAGGAGTTGAAAATTAAGAATGTGTCGAAGCCCGAGTTGTGCTAACGTTGATTATATCGGACAGTACTTTACACGTATTTAAATATAACTTTTGGTTTGTATCATTCCAGTTGAGCTGCTCCATATCTAGCACGCTGCTAAAGCCTACAGTAGAACATGGAGTCGCCTATTTCATCATCATTGCAAAGTATACTTATCTAGCAAAGTACACAGTGCAACCTCTCTACAACGGCCACCCATGGGAAGACGTAAAACTGTTGTAGAGAGGTGGCTGTTGTAGGGAGGTTAATGCTGAATTAAAATTTATCGTCAGATGTTTATTTATTTCCTTCGATAATTCTCAGCAAATACATGTTTTGACAGAATTTTAGAATCATTTCAAATGGAAATGATTCTAAAGTGCTGTCAAAACATGTTTTTATTGAGAAAGAATTCAAAAGCAACATCAGAGGACAATGTTCATGCTCAGCAGTCTAAGGGTTAGATATAGAGGAAATCATCCATTTGGGATATAAAATAGCGGCTGTTACAGAGAGGGTGTTGTTGTAGAGAGGTGGCCGTTCGGGGAGGTTCGACTGTACTTTGAGGGAGAAATTTTAAATTTTAGGATAAATTTATTAATTTTTATTATACTGAATTTATTATAGGAATGAATGGCCTTTTTGTGGAATTTATCGGGGTATAAACTTGGAAAAGTCGCGGGAATACTGGACGAAGGCCGGAAGGCCTCGTCCAGTATTCCCGCGACTTTTCCAAGTTTATATCCCCGATAAATCCACAAAAAGGCCATTCATTCCATATAATTCCAGCATTTTAAATAAATTCATCAACAAAATGTGCTTATTTTCCGTTTTCTTAAGAATTATTTTAACTGCGACTCACGGTTACGGAAAGTAGTTCGGCATGGGAGTTTACTGGGATATAAATTTTGGACAGAGACTTGCTACGGGCCAATCAAATGTTAGGGAATTGTGTAAATATTTTTCTGCTGGAATTATTACATTATCACAGCCATTTTGGCTGTGATAATGTAATAAATTCAGTATAATAATTCGGCATACTTTTAATCAACAAAGACATGCAGTCGTTAGTTCTATATGAAATAATGCATTTCAGGAAAAATAAACGATTACTCCCTCAAAGTATACTTTGCTAGAAATGTATACTTTGCAATGTTGGTGAAATAGGCTACAGTTCACCAAAATTGCAAAGCAGACTTATGGGTCCTTACATTGAAAATTTCTCCCTCAAAGTGAACTTAGCAAGATAAGTATACTTTGCAATTTTCGTGAAATAGGCTACAGAGTACACCAACATCGCTAAGAAAAGTTTACTTTGGGGGATCCATTTTCAATTCACGCATACATTCATTAATAATTTTATTTTATGAAATAAACCATTTTCTAATCAAAACAATCGTAATGTAATACATATAGCAAATACAAATAGGCGTTTGTTCAATATGAAATAATGCATTTCATAAAAAAATAATAAATACTCCCTCAAATTATACTTTATAGGTAGATAAGTATACTTTGCAATTTTGGTGAAATCGGCTACTGTTCACCAACGTGGCTAAGTACGCTTACCTACCTACCATCGTGCAAATTCAGGTCGTAATTATTTATTCGTACTGAACTCACCTGTATACATTTGATAATCAAACGTACATTTGCATAGTGCATTTATTACATTAGCGCAACCATTGCTTTGATAATAATTTATTTCATTAAATTTATAACAAGTTATGTTTGCACTGGAAATTACCCACTTAGAAATATTCAGGCTGTTAGTTACTGTCTGTTCCACGTTTTTCTGCCGACAAACTTTTGGCGATTAAACACATTAAATCTAAAAATTGTTTTAAAAGTAAGTACTTTTTCATCAATAACAAATAAGTCGCCCTCCCCAAAAATTGTGTTCGATGAAATTCCATCAAATATTGATTTTATTGCAAAAAAACGATTTTCCTATGGGATTTTAACATGGTGAGTCAATTTCCAAATTTTTTCACTTTTTGATCCTTCAAAATGATGTAATTAAGAAAACAAGTTAGATTTTGAAAATCGGTCCACAAATAAAAAAAATATTTAAAAATAATCTATTTTAGCCCCCATGTTAAATTCCAATAGGAAAATCATTTTTTCGCAATAAAATCAATATTTGATGGAATTTCATCAAATTTTTTTTTTGGGGGAGGGCGACTTTTTTGTTATTGATGAAAAAGTACTTACTTTTAAATATCTTTTAGATTTAATGTGTTTAATAGCCAAAAGTTCGTCGGCAGCAAAACGTGGAACAGACAGTAGTTACTGCTACTTGACGATCCACTATATGATCTCGGTCTACACTTGTCGCAAAATAACAAGCCATTTTCGTATTAAAGCGCCACATTTATCATTGACCTCTTGAAACATCAAACGCCCCTTGATAAATGCTAGTTTATAATGGGTGGTGTCCGGTTTAATAGATGGTGTATGACGATTACATCGATACAAACGATTTAAATGACATTATACATTGATTTTAAAGCACATCAATGAAATGTGAATTTTGCCGTCTGCTGTTCATTTTTTATGGAAATGATTCTCAAGTGCTGTCAAAACATATTTTATCGAAAAGGAATGCAGAATAAGAAACAAGAGCAGACGACAATTGTCGTTTCCCGCGTTGTATTAGCACATCAATGGTATGTGAATTACGAAGTTACATGATATCTGAAGGTTAACAATCGTTTAATAATAAATTGAATCGGACTATGCGTAAAGGAATCCGTTGACGTTTGGACCACGGTCTGGTGAAATCGCGTTTCTGTCATTGTTGACCTGGGTCCCGTTTCACTAAACTTCGTACGACTAAGATGTTCGTAAGTTCAAATTTAGGATCGTCTGGAAATTTCAATTGATGGCTTTACATTTATTGAACATAGGTTGCATACTCAGTAAATGTAAATCCAATAATTATTTACAAGAAAACATTGTTAATGTAAAATTTACAGACTATCAGAAGTTTGCACTTACGCACAATTTTGTCGTACGAAATTTAGTGAAACGGGCCCCAGTACACATATACAATAAAACGATCGTAGTGTGATACATAATGCTATATAAATGTACTTAAGGTCAAAGGAACGATACAGTATATAAATGGTCGATATTTCGTGAACAAGTATGAGTTTAAAAACCAGTAGCATATTTCACCAACATTGCAAAGTATACTTTTCAAGCAACGTATACTTTCAGGGAGTAATCATTTATTTTTCGTGAAATGCATTATTTCAGATAGAACTAACGACTGCATATATTTGATGGTTAAAAGTATGCAGAATTATTATACTGAATTTATTACATTATCACAGCCATTTTGGCTGTGATAATGTAATAAATTCAGTATAATATAAATTAATAAATTTATCCTAAAATTGAAAATTTCTCCCTGAAAGTATACTTTGCTAGAAAAGTATACTTTGCAATGTTGGTGAAATAGGCTACTGATGTAAATGTGTTTTAATGCTGAATCTAATCTGCAACTACCGCACCAAAACATTAGATGTATGTGCTTAAAGAGATTGTGCAAACAATTAAAAGACAACTACACCCTTCATTTCAAAAACTGCAGTAAAGAGAACACAATTTCCTAGTCAATATTGATATCCCGAGCAGAAAACGGATCACCAACAGTGATCACACAAGGTGGGCACACTAGGTACCGAATACGGTCAATTCATCATTGTCATCACTATAGGCGATCTGATCCATGTTATGCTCTGGATAATCACTATTGACTAGGAAAGTTTCTAAATTGTGTTCTCTTTACTGCAGTGTTTTAAATGAAGGATGTTGTTGTCATTTCATTGTTTACACAATCTCTTTAAACACATGCATCTAATGTTTTGGTGCATACTTGTTCACGAAATATCGAACCATTTATATACTGTAAAATTATGTTGGCCTGAAGTAAATATGTGTACACGGTGGTATGTTGACTGATTGGTTGATTGGGGTTTTACGTTCGTTTAACCAGTAACAGCTTAATATCGGTATGTACTTTCATTATGGTGAATAGATGAGCAAAGTCAATTTATTTTTCCACCGGGTCATGTATTATCTCCCCATTGTGGACATACACATGAAACTAGATGGCCGCGGCCCGCATGTCGCGCCCGCCCAGCTTTGACAGTATACCGAAAAACTTTAACCGAACGCTTTAACTAATAACGCAAACACGGACGCCTTACGGACGTACGTATCTACGCCAATGTGCGACTATATCGCGTTGTCCGCAAGCGAAAAGTGGGTATATTGCGATGGTGCGATATGGAAATCTCTTTAGTTTGTTATAAGTTCGTGGATTCTATATTGGTTTTGAATATTGATGTTTGATGCATCATGTAATAATCTATGTCATTTAGAGCAATTTTTCGTAATAAAATCAATATTTGACCAAATTTCACGAAATAAAAAGAAGGCTCATTCTTAAAATTTCCTTTAATTTAATACTATCGAAAAAAATATTGTTTTTGAATTGTCTATATAGCCGTAAAATTTGGGCAGCTTTCGTGAAACAGACAGTAATGCTTATATTTGCACAGTTTGACAGTTGTTTGCAATGTTCTACATTCCATCAAGTGACAATGTGACTGACTACGACTATAACCTGTGCCCGGTTGCACAAAACCTCTCTTAGCTTAACAGACTGTTAAATCCTTAACAATATTAAGCATTTAACAGTCTGTTAAGCTAACAGAGGCTTTGAGCAACTGGGCCCTGATGACGCTAATGTCCTTTACCATCTGTGGAGACCCAGCTGAGTATTCTGAGTTGAGACTACACCGTTCGCCATTCAGGCCCAGCTGAGTATTCTGAGTTGAGACTACACCGTTCGCCATTCAGTCAATGAAACACCGCTATGATTTGAAGTGGTCTATTATATTGTTCAACCATTACTCCGCGAGTTATTAGTACGTACGTTATGTAGAAAAGTAGAAAAACAATAAAATTAAATATATGAATGTATTGTATAAAATGGGCGCTCGCAGTGTGTTAACACAGTGTAATACAACACAAAATACACTATTGTAAACAATATGCAAATTAGCTCGTTACAGAAAACAGGTTTGGTGACCATGTATGATGATGTACTTATGCAATAAATACAATCTAACATTTGTGATGATTTAATATGAATAAATATATTAACTCGCAAGATCAAGTAAGATCCTCTATATACATACAAATTAATATATGGTATGTGTATTTTTAGCGGTTGCGATACATAACACACGCGCATATCAAAATAAATGACACAGTTGAAATAGTAACATATACAATATGTGCTGCTTCATTTCCAGATGACCGCGATGAGATCAGTTACTATAGTTACTCCAACCGTGCACATCCTCACTATTCCTCGTCCGTATCACAGAATCGAAAGCACCGATGTACACGTGTTTCCATCTTTATCCCGTCAACACAGTACGTATGTGCCGTGAAACATTTTTGATATCCAGTCAATACTATTTTTGCATTTTACAGCCATTTGTAGGTGTTGACGGGATAAATAGAATAGCAGGTTAGTGCCGTGAATGGGAAAACAATATGTTTTCCCATTCACGGCACTAACCTACTAATCTCTATCTATTTTCCTTATTTCTGAACCAAAGTATATGTTGTGACCACTCATTTGAACCGTCTCGGCGAGACGGTTCAAATGGTGGTCACTACATATACTTCTAATGAGAAATAAAGAAATTCTTGAGCCTTGCCGGATATTTTTTCCCATTCACGGCACGAACCTACTATTCTCTATATATTCGATAACACAACTTTTCTATATTCAACAATACATGCAACTACAGTGTTACAATGGAACCTCTTCATACCGGACACCAAGGCAACCCCTGTGATCTTATTTTTGATGGGTTTCTTGATAATTTATCTCAGACTTTAATGTATGTTCATGATTGCAAAGCACGCCAGTACATTTCATAATGTTCTTATGCCTGAGTGACAGTGGAACCTGTCTAAACCGGACACCCTGGGGACCTCCCAGGGTGTCTCAGTTTAGAGAGGTTTCACTGTACCAGTTATTGAACCGTCCGAATGAGTGGTAACACATACTGTACATATATTGTTGAATAGTTAACCTCCCGTCTATAAAATAAATCATCCATACTATACTCTAATAATTAATTATTCATCCTACACCGTCGGTTATTCAAAGATACTATGTTCCAATCAATTCATAAACACGTAACTATTGTGCGTCTTAGATATTGTATTTATAAATACAAACAAATACATGGATGTACGGAGCCCTGCAGGGGACATGTATTTTTGTTTCATTAATTCGTTCCCATAACAATTCGTTAATTCGTTCCCATAACAATTCGTTCCCTCAATTTAACAATTCGTTCCCTCGAATTATCAATTTGTTCCCACGATATAGCAATTCGTTCCCTCGAATTAACTATTCGTTCCAACGAATTAACAATTCGTTCCCACGAAATGACATTTCGTTCCCTCAATTTAACAATTCGTTCCCTAGAATTAGCAATTCGTTCCCACGATATAACAATTCGTTCCCACGAATTAACAATTCGTTCCCGTGGGAACGAATTGTTATTTCGTGGGAACGAATTGTTAAATTGAGAGAACTGATTGTTAATTCGTGGGAACACTAACACCAGTAACACAAGAGTTGTTGAGCCAATGTGTACATGTATACTCACTCATTCTCTTCCTTTCCTTTCGCCCGCGGCGTTCTCGACTTCCGTTGCGGCGTTCCCGACTTCCGTTGCCGGCCGTGTCCACCCGCAGACCGCGTGCGCAACATCTGTCTGGCAACATCAATCGTCGGAGCCGAGAGCGGCCGAATGGAGTTATTTAGCTTATCCCTTAAACGGAGAGTTTTTCCTGTTGACGAGTTGACCATATTTCCGGTGCTGGCTCCCATCTGTTGGCCTGGTTGTGAGCTTCGAATTGTTCTCACATTGTCACATTCAAATCCCACTTTGTGTTTATTTTCACGTGGGGACGGGGTACTGCTGCTGAGCAGAATTGAAGACGTCACTTGGTTTACTTTTGGAATCACTCGCGTACCCATGCCGTATGATTAAGTGAAAATTAGAATTATGGGTAAAATCTGTTAAACTACGCCCGTATATCCTTTATCTCCCGACATGGTAGGATGTCGTTTCTCGTCCTGGTCCTACAAATATGAAAACCATATTTATTTTATTATTGACACGTGCACATTTCTCAATATTATCACATCGTTTCCGGGTGTTGTTTCTGCATTAACATAGCTCGTGTGCAAGGTATGTGCATGAGGATGTGATCAATAAGTTAGATCACGGTTTTCCGCATGTACGAGCGATAATCCGCTCACTAAAGCTCGCGGAGTATCTCCTCGTACATGCGGACGAACCGTGATCTAACTTATACTTATATTACAGTACTATAAACTATGAACTTGTAAATCGAGCTAATATCAAATCACAGTTATTTATCGATATTGATTTCGGAAGTCACCGTGTTGCAAGTAATGAGGTATCGTAGCTAGTTATTTCCCTTTGTGAATCTATTTATAGAGATCCGGTCTTTTACTGTATTTCAGCGTTTATTTCTTACTGAATAGCACAAAAAAATGACTTTGAAGTATGAAACTTTTTAGGGGGGAAAATCCTATTTTCTTCATTTCATCACGAAAGTATATGTTGTTACACTCATTTGAACCGTCTCGACGAGACGGTTCAAATGAGTGGTAACAACATATACCTGTATGGTGAAATAAAAAAAGAATGAGATTTTTCCAATAAAAATTATTGTATCCTTAGACTGAAATGGGTTATTGGGTATGGTTACATTATCTAGGTTATCGCTTCAGTAGCCATTTGCCTATTTCATCAACATTGCAAAGTATACTTATCTAGCCAGAAATTTTCAACTTAAGGAGAAATTTGTTATTTTTTTATTATACTGAATTTATTACATTATCACAGCCAAAATATGTAATAAATTCAGTATAATCATTCTGCATACTTTTAATCTTCAAATATATGCAATCGTTAGTTCTATATGAAATAATACATTTTGGGAAAAATAAATGATTACTCCATCAAAGTATACTTTGCTAGATAAGTATACTTTGCAATGTTGGTGAAATCGGCTACTGATTGCGTAGATACAATGCATGATCTGGATCAACACTAGTCGAACTCACTATAATGATTCCTTTGCATAACAAACCATGCTACATTCGCCCATTGTACAAGCAATATGGCCCGATACTACACAATTTCGTCAGGACTTCTACAGATAATTTCAACGGGAGATAACTAGCTACGGTCCCTCATAGCAGTAGTCAGTGGAAATAGAGAATAGTAGGTTAGTGCCGTGAATGGGAAAAAATATCCGGCAAGGCTCAAGATTTCTTTATTTCTCATCAGAAGTATATGCTGTGACCACTCATTTGAACCGTCTCGCCGAGACGGTTCAAATGAGTGGTCACAACATATACTTTGGTTCAGAAATAAGGAAAATAGATAGAGAATAGTAGGTTAGTGCCGTGAATGGGAAAAAATATCTGGCAAGGCTCAGGAAACGGCACCGTGTGTCACGGCACATACTCGCTGTGTTGACGGGATAAAAAAGGTACTCATGCATTTTTCCACTGACTACTTCAATTGACAACGGCAGTTAGTGAATAATTTAGTGATAATAATATTTTACGCTCGAAGTCAATTTTTAGAACCTACGATCGACAAAACACAAACATATTTACAATTGTACCCAGCAACGACTATATATGTGGCTGTTATTGGAGTAATGTAGCTTATGGTATTTGCGATCAGTGTAGCTGCCTATCAAATAGCACTCTCATGTAGCCTGTTAACAATATAGACTGCTTGTTATAATTCGTGACGGGTGTTTCGTTGATGGAATGGCGAACAGTGCAGATCCTGATCAGACTGTGCGTATGCACAGGCTGATCTGGAGCTACACTGGTCGCAAAACCCATAAGCCTCATTTCTCCAGTCACAGCCACATATCGTACAGGAAATTGCTTCCCTGACGGAATGTTTACATGGTGGTATGGTGACACATTACTGCCATCTACTTAACGCGATAACGTGATAGTTAAGTCGTCTTGATGCACCTTATAAGTCGTCTTATACCTACATATTTATTGCGTCCACCCGAGATACATTGGACGAGATAACTGCTTCATGGTGGCATAATTATTTTATTTCTGCCATCTACTAAACGCAATAACGTGATGGTTAAGTTCTCTTAATGCACCTTACATGTATAAGTCGTTTTAACTCGTCTCCAGACGAGATAAATTGGACACGATAACTACTCAAAATTGGCATATATCTGGCATATACATAACGCGATAACGTGGTCGTTTAGTCGTCTTAATGCACGGAATACGTCTTAATACACGGAATAAGTCGTCTTAAATACATAGTTATAGCGACGAGATAAATTGGACGAGATAACCAACACACAATATCGTCAAAACGTGATACTGCCCACTAGTGACCTCGATTTAATGACATTTTATCTCGTCTTGATCAGGTAAAAGTAAGTTGTGTTGAAGACGAGACTCTATTCCATTATGTCGGCATACTGTCTTGTTTTGACGAGAGAAAAAAAAATGTATTATAATTTATAATAATTAAAATTATACATCGATCTTATTAGTGGGTAGTATCACGTTCTTTACGCGATTTCGTGTTAGTTATCGAGTCCAGACTTATCTCGTGTTGATCAGTTAGTTAAACGTCCTGACGCGATATAATGTGAAGACGATTTCTAAGGTTTATTACGAGACATAGCTATCGCATTATGCGGAAGGCATAAATGGGCCACCATAGTACATTGCCAGCGATGTGGGTTTTTATTAGTTATCAATGCAATAATGGCGTTTCAGTGTTAATGAAATGAGAAAGGCTTGATTTCAAGTGCAACATTTATCGGTTTCATGTGTCTCGCGCTCATGGGCGATAATGGTGCTTGTCGGTGTGCGCGACATTGACGGCAGAAACTACGATATTTTATCGGGTATACCCACAGGCGAAACACTTGGATATATGTACACAGTGGAACTCTCTAAACCGGACGCTCGGGAAATACAGAATAGTAGGTTAGTGCCGTGAATGGGAAAAATATCCGGCAAGGCTCAAGAATTTCTTTATTTCTCATCAGAAGTATATGTTGTGACCACTCATTTGAACCGTCTCGCCGAGACGGTTCAAATGAGTGGTCACAACATATACTTTGGTTCAGAAATAAGGAAAATAGATAGAGAATAGTAGGTTAGTGCCGTGAATGGGAAAAAATATCTGGCAAGGCTCAGGAAACGGGATGGGCGAGGCTCTGCCGAGCACATCCCGTTTCTGTGCCGCGCCAGATATTTTTTCCCATTCACGGCACTAACCTACTATTCTATTTATCCCGTCAACACCTACAAATGGCTGTAAAATGCAAAAATTGTATTGACTGGATATCAAAAATGTTTCACGGCACCGTGTTTCACGGCACATACACACTGTGTTGACGGGATAAAATATAGATGTTTACCTTAGATTTGTTTCGCTGTTATGTAGCTCTGATTACAATGACTGTTCATGATTGCAAAACACTAGAATGTGTCATGAAGTGTTCACATGTCTGATTTACAGTGGAACATCTCCAAACCGGACACCCTGGGAACCTCCCAGGGTGTCCGATTTGGAGAGGTTCCACTGTATATAATTATCGACATGCGGTCCAAGCCAATACAGGTGACAGTACCACACACGTACCCACAGGCGAAACTCGGATATATGTATAATAATAAAAATTGTAGTTCACGAAAGGTCGAAATACCCATACCCACCACGATTATACATGACATGTACAAACGTAGGTAGGTGGGGTAATTACATTGTTTCCGTGAAACATTTTTTGTATGAAAACCGATCAAATTACCTCAGCCATTAGCACCACTGTGGATCAAACGAAAATGTCCCATGAAACAGATAAAACTAGAGAAAGTGAGCAGGGGCTCACTAATACCCCCGGCCCCTGTCTGGGCCGACAAATACAAAATGTTAACGTCGGACGGGCGGACGGACGGACGAACGGACGGACGGAAGGACGGACGGAATTACAAAATTTACAAAAAACTATATACCCCTCTACAAATGTTGTATGCCGGGGGTATAATTAGGCCATGCCATTGTTTTTCTCTGTTAAGCGTCCACCTGGATACCCAACACCTACTTACATGCACGTATCCGGTAAAAACAAACAAGGCTTTGAAAAAAACCGAATGTAAATTTATGTTAAAAACTTCCTCAGCCCTTTGCAGTGTCCAAAGGTTCACGAAGTTTTAGCATAACTTTACATGTCCGCTCAATAATAAGAAAACACTCTTATTAAACGTATTAAGTGTAAATTCATGAACGAATTTAAAACTTAGACAAGTCCCAAATCAATTTTCATATTACTTCACCAGTAAATAGCGTAAAATAGCATACACAGTTTGTTTTTTCATAGAAGCCCTCTCAAAACCTACCCGCACGTGGACGCTTAACAGAGGAAGAACTTGCTATGGCCTTAGCCTGTACACAAGTAGTGGGTGTGGTAATTGTATTGTTTCCTCAACTGTTTAGTAGTTCACATGCGGGTACAGTGGGGTCAGCGTGTAAGTGCACACACGGACGAACACGACAGGTTGGAGCCAACCTGTCGTGTTCGTTCGTGTGTGCACTTACACGCTGACCCCACTGTACACCTATGCCATGGAATGTAGGTTTCCGCCATTAAATTCCAAAATTCACGTTATTTCCGCACAAGTCGTCAAATTTTAACCAAAAGAAATCAGAGCAAATTCCAATTTATACGTATTTTGAAAGCACCCGATGACGTTTAAATAAATGCAAGAGCATCGTTATTACGAGGCGAATCCCCTCGCTGGCAGCTTGATACTAAAAAATAAGATTGCATGTATTTTTAAACATGTTTGCCTTACAAACAAGATGCACTTAAGTCCTCAGTAACCTTGACCTCGGGTGGTCGGACGTTGGGTCGTATGTAAAACAAAGCAACATCCATAGACACACATTGTGGCCAAATATTATCAAAATTGGTAAAGCGGCTCATAAGTTACTGAAAACTAAAATATGTTACTAACGTACGTACGTACACATGCACGCACGTACGTACGTACGTACATGGACTAACGCCGTATCCCCTCTTGACTACCGGCGATGGGATAATAACACAAGTTCTTGTTATCAAGATCAACGTCAGTGAGACACGGGGGTTCTAGAAGGTATGTTTGGTGATAGGAGGGCCAATTATATAATAATTATAGGTTTTTATGCGGCTGTTCAACATAATAACACGTGTCATATATCTGGTATTTTGTCACTTTCGCTGTATGGGATTAACCCTTAGACTGTTACACACAACAATAGTCGTCTACTGTTGCTTTTATATCTTGCCTTATTTCTCAATAAAAAACATGGTTTGACAGCACTTCAGAATCATTTCCAATGGAAATGATTCTGAAGTGCTGTCAAAGCATGTTGTAAATTATTCTAAAGTGCTGTCAAAGCATATTTTTGATGATAACAATGGAAAATAGAAAATAAACAGCAGACAACAACAATAATAAGATAGCGGTCTAAGGGTCAACTTTCGTATACTATATGACCTATAAGTTGGTACAGTGGAACATCTCTAAACCGGACGCCAATAAAACATATGTAATCTTAGTTGCTTGGTCATTTATCTCAGGTGAAAATGCATGTTCGTGATCGTATAGCACACAACTATAGCTCAGAATGATCAAATATCTGATTTACAGTGAAAACACTCTAAGCCGGACACCCTGGGGACCTCCCAGGGTGTCCGGTTTAGAGATGTTTCACTGTACAATGTAACACCGGTTGCGCAACCATACTCATATCCATACGGGCTTTGTAGTCCCTCATTAGTGTGGTTGTTTATTGGTGTGTAACGGCCTATTAACAGCTAACGTCATTTAAGGCCGGGCCAAGGGTTAAATCCCGCATGTAATCTGCTGCATTCGGGGGGAAATCCCAAAATCAGAACGGAATATTTACATCGAGATAAACATATTCATTCCTGAAATTAGAATAACCTGACCTGTAGCCGATTTCATCAACATTGCAAAGTATACTTTACTAGCAAAGTATACTTTGAGGGAGTAATCATTTATTTTTCCTGAAATGCATTATTTCATATAGAACTAACAAATGCATATATTTCATGATTAAAAGTATGCAGAATTATTATACTGAATTTATTACATTATCACAGCCAAATTGGCTGTGATAATGTAATAAATTCAGTATAATAAAAATTAATAAATTTATTATAAAATTGAAAATTTCTCCCTCAAAGTATACTTTGCTAGGAAAGTATACTTTGCAATGTTGATGAAATCGGCTACAGGTGCCATGTCCATACCACACCAAAGTCACTGGGCCCCTTCGTCGCAGGTTTCGAAAAAAAAAACATGTAGCACACGCGACAGGAACATAATACAAGTAATAAATAACATCCAACATTGGGAGATGGACACGACAAGTTATGCTTTCGGTAAATCACATGAACTATTGACATGCAATTGTATTTAACTGTAACATTATTACTTAATAAATATTGTTTAAAGTACCATCCAATGTAAGCAGACAATATCGAAGGTTCCAACTTCTTAAATGTCGTCTTTATGCGACGTAGTAATGAAGACCCGAAATCTCCCCAAGGAGCCACAATATGCCCCACCGTATGACCCTCTAACCCGACGTTTCTTTCTTAAAATGTACATGTAGGTCGTCGTGCGTTACGGACGGCGAACTCGGGTTAAGGTCTCTATAGTCGAAGACAAAATCATGGAATTGTAAATGGAAATGTACAGCCTACATTATATCCGAGATGGCGGATCAAACACGGACTGTACAAAAACCACACTGTTCAACAATACATGTAGTGTGCTACATGTAAAACAAACACCTGCTAAAATAAACGTACAGTGCTTCGTGTAAACCAAACATTCAAACAAACACGGCCTTATATTGCTTTTCCGGTCCGTGTCCTTAACTCACTTATACTGTTGGTGCCGTATTGATTCTAATGTATAGACCATGATCTGACCAAACAGGATTGCTAGCGATTGCGACCAGTGAAGATCAGGATCGGCCTGGTCTACACTGTACGCCGATGATCGGTCAACGAATCATTCATAAAACACGTAGCGATGTGTATATTACCATGTGTGATACATAATGACTTTATTCGCACCTGGCATGTATCGATTATATTTTATTAATGACCAACGGTGCAGATTTACGGTTAATGCGGATATCCTTTCCGAGACCCACACCAAGAGCATCGTGCAAATACCCACACCCAGCTTATCGTAGGTACACAGGGGCCCGTTTCACTAAACTTCGTACGACTAAAACGTTCGTAAGTGCAAATTTAGGATCACCCGGAAATTTCAATTGATGGATTTACATTTATTGAGCATAGGCTGCATATTAATAAATGTAAATCCAATAACTGTTTACAAGAAAACAGTGTTAATGTGAAATTTACAGACTATCATAATTTGGCACTTACGAATATTTTAGTCGTACGAAGTTTAGTGAAACGGACCACTGTGTACCTACGATAAGCTGGGTGTGGGTATTTGCACGATGCTCTAGGTGTGGGTCTCGGAAATGATATCCGCACTAAGCCGTAAATCTGCACCGTTGGTCATTAATAAAATGACCAACTGGTATAGGATCATTTGATTAATTTGGGTTTTACGTCAGTTCAACAGCAACGTTCTAATAGGAACTAGACATTACGTTTGTAAAACATGGATATGCCTCCTTGACAAACTTGTTGGTTATTCGCATCATACTTCAACTCAGAAACAGCTTTAGATGTTTGTTTGTTTGGTGTTTAACGGCCTAACAACAGATAATGTCATTTAAAGCCGGGCCAACAGATTTAATCACGCATGTATTGTAACCTGCTGCATCGGGGAGAACATTCTAAAATCAGAACGGAATATTTACATTGAAATAAATATATATATATTTAGACCTGAAATTATAATAACCGGAACTGGTGCCATGTTCATACCACACCAAAGTCATTTGGCCCCTTCCTCCGACAGTAATAGGATTAGGAATAATCGTATTATGCATACAATGGGTATAACCAGATTAAACCCTCACATACAAGAAAGCCAAAGACGTATCTGAGGGTCAAACATGTAGCCTATTTCACCAACATTGAAAACTATACTTATCTAGCAAAGTATACTTTGAGGGAGAACTTTTCAATTTTAGGTTAATTTTATAAATTTTTATTATACTGAATTTATTACATTATCACAGCCATCTTGTCTGTGATAATGTAATAAATTCAGTATAATAATTATGCATACTTTTAATCATCAAATATATGCAGTCGTTAGTTCTATATGAAATAATGCATTTCGGGAAAAATAAATGATTACTCCTTCAAAGTATACTTTGCTAGATAAGTATAGTTTGCAATGTTGGTGAAATCGGCTACATGTCTCCGTTCGGGATACCGGTAAGGATGAACCCCGGTCATTAAATTACCCATTGCCTGCCATCCACCACTTCAGATGTAGACTGATTATTTACAAGAGTCCATAGATTAGTTTGCATGTACATGTAATTCCCTTAACCCTTTCACGCCTAAGCAACTGGAATGATATGTTAATTTTGCAACCAATCCAAATGTCGCAAAACGATCTTCAGACTATTCCATTGATGAAAAGGGGGTGCTTTTGTTCTCAAAAATATAAATCTTACTTGCAAAAGGTGCAAATCCTGATGAGACGGCTCGTTTGCCAATACCAATGCACAGGCATGTGGTGTTGAAAGGGTTAATCTAGTTGTTTGTTTGTTTGTTTGTTTGTTTGTTTGTTTGTTTGTTTGTTTGTTTATTGGTGTTTAACGACCTATCAACAGCTAAGGTCATGTAAGGCCATGCAAGCGGGTTCGATCCTGTTTTAACCTGCTGTATTGGGGGGAAAGTTTCCAAAATCAGAACTGAATATTTAATCGAGAAACAATATATTCAGCCCTGAAATTAGAATAATCTGACCTGGTGGCAGGTCCATACCACACCAAAGTCACTTGGCCCCTTCCCCTAAAATAGGATTACGAACACTCGTAATGCTCACATAAGGGGTATAACCAGATTCAACTGTCACATACAAAATGCCAAAGACGTATGTGAGGGCCAAACCAGGTCTCCAGTCGGAATTCCGGTAAGGATGAACCCCGATCGTTAAATTACCCATCGCTTGCACCCACCTTCCACCCACTAATCTAGTTGTATGTGTTGTAGTCAGATAGCTATTCACACGTTTGGCGGGTTTTATTACATACAATCGGCTTTCACTGTGTGTTAAAACGGTATATTAAAATCATAATACACTACAGTGGTGTGATAAATAGAGAATAGTATGTTAGTGCCGTGAATGGGAAAAAATATCTGGCAAGGCTCAGGAAACGGGATGGGCGAGGCTCTGCCGAGCACATCCCGTTTCCGTGCCGCGCCAGATATGTTTTCCCATTCACCGCACTAACCTACTATTCTATTTATCCCGTTAACACCTACAAATGGCTGTAAAATGCAAAAATTGTATTGACTGGATATCAAAAATGTTTCACGGCACCGTGTTTCACGGCACCGTGTTTCACGGCACATACGCACTGTGTTGACGGGATAAATATGTAAATGAGATCGCTAGGGAAAACACGTTACCTTATCAGTACCGTTTCAATGTATGGTGATGCGCTTATGCAATACATTTTATGCAACATGTGTGTGACTATGCGTACATATTTCTAATGACAACCGATTGCATAGAAAGCGCCATGCGTACATCTGTGTTGACTTAATATGACTTAATATTTACACCTTCTATAAATTCATAATGCAAACGCCCATTATACATACTGCGTTTACATCCCAATACAATACACACACGTGCCGTCGCGTCATGCTGTTGATTGGTTAAAGTTCGTTTGACGTCCATAAATTCCACGAGGTCGTCAATTATAAGCCCACGCTATTGACCGGCAACGTCGCTGTTCCAGGAATTGCGACAAATTGACGTAAAACAATAGTATTCTTAATTTTAACGCCATATTTGGTTATTTACATTTTTGAAACGATCATAAAATGCAGTGTAAATATAAGTAATACAATCATGGGTTGTTGCTTTTACTGTGGTTCACAATACATTTAATGTGCTTAAAGTTTGCGAGGAGTCCTTGGACTCCTCGCAAACTTTAAACAGACAAAATGTATAGCCCACCCCAGTAAACGCAACAGCCCATGGTTTTATTCCTTAATTATCAGTATCTCGTTGACGAAACTAGGCCTGATCTCGTTTCTTATACAATATCATATTACATCAACAAGCATGTAAGATCCTCTATTTAAATTCTATTTTATATGTTATAATTATTAATAATATTGTTGTCCGCTCGTTGTCACATTTTCCAACAATTAAACCAAAACACAACACGTAATTATAGTATGGTGGTACAAACCGAACAAACATTTTGCGCTCATATCACGTAACATGTATACACGTACATACTACATGTACAAATGATCAGCATGACATGTACATACATACATACAGGTGTTTTTTCGTTTCTACCTGTCGAAAGTAAACCAAATTTGTTTACGAGATAAGTGTCGATTTATATCGTAAATTATTGTGAAACATACCATAACTGATATCAAATCCACAGCTTAAATCCAGAATTTCCAGAAGTCATCTTATTTAAATACGTCCATACCATTCATGAAACGACCGAACGAAATTGAAAACCATATATGAATATAAATTATCACAGGAAGTATGTCACATATCCATTGGTATGAATTAATTTTCTATTACCTTCACTTCCTATTGTCGTCTCGGAGATAATTCCCTTATAATTTCATTGTAGTTCACTTATAATACCTCGTCCATTGTAGCATACGGGTAATAGCACAGTTACCAAACGTCCTCATACCGACGAAGACATATAAACTAATGATAAACAAGATAATCCATTCAACGTCAACTCATACACAATATCTAGTAAAAATATACAAGTTCTTATATGAGACACGCCATGGCATTTTGTACCTTCGGACATCTGCGTAATTTCATGAAATACGTTTACAAAATTTACAATATTTTCCTTAAATGGGGTCAAAGGTTGACAATATTTTCAGAGTACATGCGGAATCATATTCCGCATGTACTCTGAAATTGTTGTCAACTTTTGACTTAATTTATGAAAAACATTGTAAATTTGAGAATTGCATGAAATTACGCAGATGTCCGATGGTACAAAATGCCATGGCGTATCTCATAAGTGGCTGTGACTGGAGAAATGAGGTTTCTCGCCACCGCGACCAGTGTAGGCGCAGGCTGACCCGAATTTTCTGCGTGCAACGCAGGGGACTTACGGATCAGGGCCTGCACTGTTCGCTATTCAGCCAATGAAACAGCAGTAACGTTTCTACATTTAAATTATAGTTTGGATCCTTATCCGCGCAGTCTGATCAGGGCCTGCACTGTTCGCTATTCAGCAAATGAAACGGCAGTGCATTATAGTGATGATCCTTATAGAGAATAGTAGGTTAGTGCCGTGAATGGGAAAAAAATATATGGCAAGGCTTAGGAAACGGGATGGGCGAGGCTCTGCCGAGCACATCCCGTTTTCGTGCCGCGCCAGATATTTTTCCCATCACGGCACTAACCTACTATTCTATTTATCCCGTCAATACCTACAAATGGCTTTAAAATGCAAAATAATAACCCCAGTCACCACACATATTCATACGCAGTGATTAGGTCGTATTGACAGGATATCAAAAATGTTTCACGGCACCGTGTTTCACGGCACATACGCACTGTGTTGACGGGATAAATCAGGATTCACGAGTGCACACTCATGAATCCGGATATAAAGAATTGAAACTATAATTTAGATTCATTACTGGTGTGTGTTTATTTGTCTATTGGTGTTTACCGGCCTATCAACAGGCTATCAAAATACGTCTTTGGCATTTTGTATGTTGAATCTGGTTATACCCCTTATAAGAGTAATTCTACCGGTATTACTTTTTAATAAGGGAATGGGCCAAGTGACTTTGGTGCGGTATGGACCTGGCACCAGGTCAGGTTATTCCGTTATATATTGTAAATATTCAGTTCTGATTTTGGAATCCCACCCACCCCCCCCCCCCCCCCCCAAATGCAGCAGGTTAAATGCGGGATCGAATCCGTTGGTCTCGCCTTAAGTGACCTTAGCTGTTGATAGGCCGTTAAACGCCAATAAACAAACGAACAAACTTCATTTTACGTGGCGGAAGAAAATCAATTCCGTTAGAGCGTGTTTATCAAAATCAGTTTAACCCCTATCAATTTGTACAACTGACAAAAAGTCTATACATCATAGGATAACTACCCGACTAGCTAGAGGTGAAAACATACCTTACTGTTACAGAAATTACGTCGTTCGTCGTTTAGATCCAAGTTTACAGGACTTCATACAGTAGTCTTGTTTTCTTTCTAAATTTCTGTTAAATTTTAACTTAATGTTTGCGAACTTTCCAAAGCTATACGCAATCACTAGTGGGTTTTTTCCCCTCAATAATAATAACAGTACCGAGAAAGTACATTCTCTCATACACGGCTGCAAATCCAATTTCAATAATGTCATATAAAGTCACGGGTGCCTGATTTAATTCCGTATACGATCCGTTAATAATGAAAAGTTAGCGTAATGTATATGCATTGGCTGATATTTACGGATTAATAGACCAATAGCCGAAATACTGATTGATGAAGCCACGTTGTTATATCAGCTATAACAAGTTGTACGTAATAATACGTTATGATATTAACCCTTTGAACGCGAAATCCCGCTATAGCGGTTTATGCAAAAAGTGCAGATCCAGATGAGCCGGCTCGTAACGAGCCGTCTCATCAGGATCTGGACTTTTTTAAAGTAATTTTAATATTTTTGAGAACAAAAACACCCCCTTTTCATAAAGGGTTAATAATCGCAATTGGATTTATTCCGAAATTGATTTTATCCTCAGTTATCACATCTCCGATACATTTTCGAGTTTTGTTTCTGCATTTACACAGCACATGGGTAATGTACGGATGGACATGATGATGTGACAACACAGTTAGATCACGTTCGTCCGCATGTACGATCGATAATCCGCTCGCTATAGCAAGCGGATTATCTCCTCATACATGCGGACGAACAGTGATCTAACTGTGGCTACACAAAAATCTCCGAGTAACTTTCGAGTCGGCTCGGAGACTTTCGTCAATTTCCATCATAACGGAAGTATCGCGAGAAAACTCGTATAATACATAACGAGCCCGCAGTGAAGAGACCCGGGGCCCATTTCACTAAACTTCGTACGACTAAAATGTTCGTAAGTGCAAAATTATGATAGTCTGTAAATTTCACATTAACAATGTTTTCTTGAAAACAATTATTGGATTTACATTTATTGAGCATAGGCTGCATATGCAGCAAATGCTCAATAAATGTAAAGTCATCAATTGAAATTTCCAGACAATCCTAAATGTGAACTTACGAACATTTTAGTCTGACGAAGTTTAGTGAAACGGCCACCAGGTTTGTTAACATTTGTAGATTCCGATAGTCTTGCAAATTCAAATAGTTGTATTATATTTGATATATTGGTGTTTAACGGCCTATCAACAACTAAGGTTATTTAAAGCCCGGCCAACGGGTTCGATCCCGCATGTAAGCTGCAGCATTGGGGAGAAAATCCCAAAATAAGAACGGAATATTTACATCGAAATACATTTATACCGCAACCATTGCTCCATGCAGCATAATAAAGGGGTTGAATAAATGCTGTTTATATCTGAAGTAATCTAATATACCTATATACATGCCGTTTTTGCCTTTATTTGTTCACCTTTGACCCCTAATCGCGGCCTCTGATTGGTCAGTCTGAACAGCAAATTCAAGATAGCGGCTACTTTTAAAATCGAAATCGCTGTCTGTTCAGTTGAATTTTGTCAATTTTTACAGTATATGCGACGTAACCAACGACATGGATATGTCCATTATGATTGCAATACTTATTATGACAACTGTGCAGTCTAAAACCAGTCAATAGTGAAGCTCATCGTAAATAGATCGGAGATTTAGTCAAGATACAATACCAAAATCTACCTAGCGTGGACGCCGCCATTTTGCTTTGAATGACGTCGTTAGATTTGTGACGTATGGCGAGGGAATGACGTCAAAACATGACGTCACGCACGTTCAAACGATTAAGTTTGGTCTGCGGTATAAATTAAATACACGATTAGTGCCGTCGAACATAAAATATATTCGGTTTCGCCCCGAATAAAGCTGTCTAAGGCTCAACCGAATATATTTTATATTCGACGGCACTAACCATGTATTTACTATACTGTATACACTTATAGTCAGCCCTGAAATAGAGAATATTAGTATAGTGTCATGAACGTGAATAAATATCTGTCGAGGCTGAGAAATCAGGATGGGCGAGGCTTGCCGAGCACATCCTGATTTCGAGCCGAGTCAGATATTTATTCACGTTCATGACACTATAATAATATTCTATTTATCCCGTTAACCACACAAAGTTGTTATCAAAGTTGTTCAAATGTCTCTAAAAATGCATTTGTGGCCTCATAAGTTTGTCTTCTGAAGCGACAAGATTATCGTGTTACGTCATTCTCATAATGACGTAACGTCATACATAATGACGTATCTACTAGACGTGAACGAGAAAAAATACACGTACCTGCTTTTCACGTCTAGTAGCGACATAGTTGACGGGATAAATTAGAATAACCTTACATAGCGCCAGGTACATCCACACCAGTCATTTGGCCCATTCCCCTAAAAGTAATAGAGAATATTAGTATAGTGTCATGAACGTGAATAAATATCTGTCGAGGTTGAGAAATCAGGATGGGCGAGGCTTGCCGAGCACATCCTGATTTCGAGCCGAGTCAGATATTTATTCACGTTCATGACACTATAATAATATTCTATTTATCCCGTTAACCACATCAAAGTTGTTCAAATGTCTCTAAAAATGCATTTGTGGCCTCATAAGTTTGTCTTCTGAAGCGACAAGATTATCGTGTTACGTCATTCTCATAATGACGTAACGTCATACATAATGACGTATCTACTAGACGTGAACGAGAAAAAATACACGTACCTGCTTTTCACGTCTAGTAGCGACATAGTTGACGGGATAAATAGGAATAATCGTATTACTCATACAAGGGGCAGAACCAAATTAAACCCTCACATACAATAATGCCAAAGACGTACCCGAGGGCCAAACCAGGTCTCTGTTCTGGATACTGGTACATGTATATACAGCCTATGGTCAAGACATGTAAATACAATAATTGAAAACAAGAACACAGTGTTAATGTGAAATTGATAGACCATCATATTTTTTAACTTACGAACATTTTAGTCGTATGAAGTTTAGTGAAACTATAAAAAACTATATGCCCCCTCACCATTCGGTGGCGGGGCATAACAATATCATTCGGCACGCATAACTCCGAGCCGTTAGCACATACAACTTGATACGGACGTAACGTATTTTCTTATGGAGGCAACATAAATAGTTCCCTATCGTCAAACGGTGTACGGACTGCGTCGAAGCACATGTTGATCCGGGGCTGATTTGGTCTGATATTCGATAAGAAATGTTTCGTGGTATTTGGGACGAGTTTACTAAATAAATTCAATCGACACCCACAATAGATAATCCAATGGCTTATGACACCATGAACAGCAAACGTACCGAGATTAGGTTAAAAATCAATAGGTCCACAGTGGAATAAAATGAACCTTACGACGCGAGACCAAGACCAGACCGAGCTTCCGCGACGTTTGCGACCACGCATTCGCGCAGTCTGATCAGGGTATATGCTGTTCGCCACTAATGCACAGAAGACATACTGTCGTGTTAAAACAATTCGATCATGCTCCTAGTTTGTGACTTATAGAAGACCATGGACAATGCTTGTCAGACTTTCTGAATCTGCGAAGTCAGGGTCTATGCTATTCGTTATTAAGTCAGCTTTGCTATGGTAGGTATGTTATAATATACAGACGGGAATGTATCTGTATGTGGGATGGACTTATTGTGGTTTGACGTCTGTTCTACAGCAATGTCATATACGGACAGGAATGCACCTGTATGGGGGATTGATTGATTGTGGCTTGACGTCCGTTCAACAGCGAGGTCATATACAGACGGGAATGCACATGTATCGGGGGGATTGGTTGATTTGGGTTCATGTCTGTTCAACAGCAAGGTCATATACAGACAGGAATGCACCTGTATGGGGGATTGATTGGGGTTTAAGTCCGTTCAACAGCAAGGTCATATACAGACAGGAATGCACCTGTATGGGGATTGATTGGGGTTTATGTCTGTTCAACAGCAAGGTCCTATACAGACAGGAATGCACCTGTATGGGGGAATTGATTGATTGGGGTTTGACGTCCGTTCAACAGCGAGGTCATATTCGAATCAGAATGCACCTGTATGTGGGATTGGTTGGTAATTTATGTCCGTTCAACAGCAAGGTTATATACATGTATGGGAATGCACCTGCATGGGGAGATTGATTGGTGTTTTACGTCCATTCAACAGAAATGTGATCTACATATGGGAATGCGCCTGCATGGGGGATTAATTGGTGTTTTACGCCCGTTCAACAGCAATGCCATATACATATGGGAACGCACATGTATGGGGGATTGATTGGTGGTTTACATCCATTCAACAGCAAGGTCATATACGGACGGGAATGTACCTGTATGGTTTGATTTGAGTTATTGATGTTTAACAGCCTATCAAAAGCTAAGGTCATTTAAGACCGGACCAACGGGTTCGATCCAATATTCAACCTGCTGCATTGGGGCTGGGGGAGGGGGTCTCAAAATCAGTACGGAACATCTGTATGGGGAGATTGATTGACTGACTGGGGATTGACGTCCGTTCAACAGACCGATAATGAGCAAGAAGATTGTGGTCTACAATTGATGGCAATGTTGCTATTTATTTGTTAGAAGTATAACAGACCCTAATTCACAGGCTAGTCTGGAGCTACATTGGTCGCAAATGCCATCAGCCCCACTTCTCCAGTCACAGAAAGGAATTTAATAAAGCCTGGACGTGATAAATGCACACACATTTTTCATCAAATATATTACAATTTAATTGTCATAACACATACATACATGGACATGTGTTGACGGCATAGAACAACAAATAGACATATGGTGATTCTGGCTTACACGTGTGTGAATCCACAGGTGGAAGACTCGGACCTTTGACACACACAAAAATGCCCATAAAAAATCCCATTACCCCACCCACCTGATCTCGTACTGTACCGTTTACTATATTATTGGAAACAGTACAGAAAGAGACCATGTGGGTGGGGTAATGGACTTTTTTTCAATGAGCATTTACATGTGACACAAAAATCCCATTACCCCACCCAGTTGGTATCGTACTGTATTGTGTACTATATAATAAACAGAAGTCAGACCAGTAGCCGATTTCATCAACATTGCAAAGTATACTTTTCTAGGAAAGTATACTTTGAGGGAGTAATCATTTACTTTTCCCCAAAATGCATTATTCCATACAGAACTAACTACTGCATATATTTGATGATTAAAAGTATGCAGAATTATTATACTGAATGTATTACATTATCACAGCCAAAAATGGCTGTGATAATGTAATAAATTCAGTATAATAAAAATTAATAAATTTATCATAAAATTGAAAATTTCTCCCTCAAAGTATACTTTGCTAGAAAAGTATACTTTGCAATGTTGGTGAAATAGGCTACTGGTGGGTGAGATAATGAGATTTTTCATGGGCATTTTAAATTGTGTCATATGTCCGAGTCTTTCACCTGTGTGTGAATCGCGATTCTCGTGGATACTTTGTTCAAAGAAATTTTCAGCAGTGTCTACACAAACCCACTTTCAGCAAACAGGTTTGAAAATAGAGGATCTTACACGAGTGATGATTTAATATGATATTTATTAACCCTTTCAACACCAAGTAACTTGATCGGATGTTCCATGCCAATGTTTCACGCTATTTCATTAATTTTGTTCATTCAAATTATCCCATTCTTCTAAAAGGGTAATCTGTATGACGTTTAAAATTATTAACAAACAGTGGAGATCCTGATGAGACGGCTCGTTACGAGCCGGCTCATCTGGATCTGCACTGTTTGCAAACATTGTCTCTATAGAGGTCTGTGGTGTTGAAAGGGTTAAACATGTTGACTATGCCACATTTCTTATGAAACTAGTCACCTTTAATAAATATAGTACTAAAGTGAGTGAGTGAGTGAGTGAATAGGGTTTAACGTCCGCTTTTCTGACATAGAGGTACAAGCCTCAAGGAGTCTACACGCAGACGGGTCAACGGGGTCGAGTCCCATATCCACCTGTCCAAGGGGGGTAAATCCCAACTTCAGAACTCAATATTTACAATCAAAATATATATTCAGTCCTGAAATTAGAACAACCTGATCTGGTGCCAGGCCCTCGCCACACCAGCATCATTTATCCCATCCCCTAAAAGTAATAGGATTAGCGCTAATCTTTACTTTTATATATGGGGCATAGCCCGACTCAACTCTCACATACAAGAAAGCCAAAAATGTACATGAGGGCCAAATCCGGTATAGTGGGTTCCGGAAAGTATGAACCCAATCGTTAAGCCAGTTTAGTCGCCTTTTACGACAAGCAATGGCTACTGCAGCACTATTCTCAGGATCAGTTGATCCCGCCCCGGTGCCTGCACGGGGCAGTACTAAAGTGAAAATGTGTTGGATTCTATTTATTGCATAAGCACACCATCATACATTGAAGTTGTACGGATCACATAACATGTTTTCTGTAGCCATCTCATATACAGATTTATTACACTTATGAACAATCCTCTTAACATAATTTTAGCCCGGTGTAACAGGAAATCTTAAAGTCTAGGAATCTTAAGTGTAGGAAATATTCCCCCCCCCCCCCCCCACCTCATCTCCCCCCCCCCCCCCCACCATCACCCCCACACATGTCCACAAAGTTACTGTCCACAAAATTTACCTGTTTGTTTACCTGGTATTACCCCCTCTATCACGTTATCAATTTTTGCCGATGTGGATTTTTCGAAGAAAAATAATGCAATGTTTTCCACCAACAACATCGAAAGTAGATGCAAAATTCAGAGTAATGAACAATTCCGCATGAACTCTTGTCTATTTTCAACGTCATTTGAGGAAAATTTTATTTCTGAAATCGAGATCGGCGAAATATTTGTACAGCAATAGGATGAGGTAGGAAATAGTAGATGCCGGCTGATTCGATACATGCAGCAAACCAACTTATAAAAAAATAAGATACAAAAACATAAATTAGAAAAACAGTAAATTATACCATTTTATATAATACCGGTTAACGCTAGAAATTTATTTGCGTATTCAATGGTGTTTAACGGCCGGTCAACAGCTAATGTCATTTTAGGTCGGGTTAATGAGGTTTTCATCTGTAGGGATGTCTGGGGGTGGGGAATAAAACTAGCAAGTAATGGGTTCTAAATTGATTGATTGGCGTTTAACGGCCCATCAACAGCTAAGGTAATTTAACCCTTCCTAATGGATTCCGCTGGGGAAAATTAAAAAAATCGTCACTTCAAAAAAAATAAAACAATTGGCGATAAAAAATTACAATTTTCCAAAAAAATAATAAAATGTTTTGGATTTTTTTTCGAAAATTGTAATTTTTTATCGCCAATTGTTTATTTTTATCGCCAATTGCGAAAGTGGCGATCGCCAGCGGAATCCCTGCTTCCTACGCTGTCGACGGAAATTGCCGTCGGCTGTTTTTCATTTTTGCTTTAATTCTTAATAAAAAAACTGGTTTCGACAGCACACGAGAATCGTCTCCAGTGGAGATGATTCTCATGTGCTGTCAAAACCAGGTTTTTGTCGAGAAATATTGAAAATAAAACATTTCCAGCAGACGACAGCATTTAATTCAGCGTAGTAAGGGTTAAGGCCAGGAATGGGTTCTAAAACGCTACTGCAAGATCTACATAATTTATTGGCTACACTATTTGATTGGATGGGGTTTAATTCCATCCAACGACAGGGACATATACAAATATTAGGCTTCAACATAACTCACTTATAACAGGACAACATGTTCAGAGAACCTAGCCCTGCAGTCCCCAAGGTTTATTTAGACTTGAAACATTTACTGGAAAATTATTATGATATATATTTTTGTACTACATATATGATAAACATTTATAGCCTAGCCTCATTTCAACACTACAGTCCTGTCTGTTTCATGAAACCTACCCAAATTTTACGGCTATATAAACAATGCAAAAACAATATTTTTTTTGGTAATATCGAATTATATAGAAATTTAAGAATGAGCCTTTTTGCATTGTTTATATTGCAGTCAAATTTGGGCAGGTTTCCTGACACAGACTATTGACGTTTTCTTCATATTTACCAATAGCAGAGTAGATCTAGACACACCGGCTCCTAATGAGCTGTCTCATCGCGATCTGCACCATTTATGGATATTACTGTTTTATTTTTGAAAATAATCCAATTTTCAGTATAATGGACGAGAGACTGTTCCATTATACTGTTCAACAGACGCAAACATGAAATAGTCCACGTCAGTTACTCCTCGGTGAAAGGGATAATACATAAAGTCGAACCCGTGGTAAAGGCCAACTCTAAATAGCAATTACCTGTCTATAACAGCCACTCTTGTTTTCCCAATTACTCTGTTACCACATAAATGACCCTGTGAACGAAGGCCACCGGTGAACAAAGGCCAGATTTTTCACTTCCTGTGAATGGCCTTTATTCGCATATTTGACTGTATATTAAACCTCCTCTCGTGTAAGATTCTCTATTATAAAGTTTCATATATAATATTTCCATCCACATAAGGCTTGGTGAATGTGAAACTCAAACCCAATACATAGAGAATACCGGCCTACAGTCTGTTTCATGAAACATGCCCAAATTTTACGGCCATATAAACAATGCAAAAACAATATTAAATTAAAGCAAAATTCAAGAATGAGCCTTCTTTTTATTTCGTGAAATATTCAGCCCTTCCAGCAGTGAAAAAAAAATATAGGATTTTTTTCAAAAAAATATAGGACACTATATCTGGCCTCCTAACACCCCTTATAGCCAGCCGCGTTCCACCACAAATCATTTATTTGTGCAAATAAGTCATTTACCTTAACTTATTACATTAAAAAAAGGGATTTTTGAAAAACAATTAAGAATGAATTGGCACACATCATGGTACTACATAAATTAATTTTGTTGAAATGATGTCAACATCACATTAATAAATACTTATGGATGTCCTTTAAATTGCATGATGAATTTAGTGCAACAAATTTAACAAAAAAGTTCTATTTTAACCAAAGAAAAAGCAACCTTTTGCTTACCCAAAAAATATATAGGAATTATAGGAATTTTGCCCAAAATATAGGATATTATAGGACATTTTGAAAAAGTCTGAAAAATATAGGAATTATAGAACCGCTGGAAGGGCTGATTATTGTCAAATATTTATTTTATGGTGAAAAAACGATTTCCCCATGTTAAATTCCCATAGACATCTTCACAGAGTGAAGAGTGAAGATGTCTATGGAGATTTAACATGGGGAAAACTTCAGAATTTCATAAATACTGGGCCAATTTTCATAATTTAACTTTTGTTTTCTTAGTTAGATCATTTCCAAGCTATTTAGCCAAGTTTCAGAGTCAATTTCCATTTTCCCCGTGTTTTGACTCCTCCCACAGCTCCTCCACTTCATTTTTCCCCATGTTCCATAGACAAATAATTTTTTTGTAATAAAATCAACACTTGACCAAATTTCACGAAACAAAAAGAAGGCTCATTCTTAAATTTTGATACAATTTAAAATTATCGAAAAAAATATTGTTTTTGCATTGTTTATATGGCCGTCAAATTTGGACAGCTTTCGTGAAACAGACAGTAGTGTCTGTTGATAGCAAGTTTAGGAAACGCGTAAGAATTCCTACCGTTTCCGAGCCTGATAAAACATGACATCAACAGACACTTGGCTGGTATTCTATTTATCAGGTAACGTTTCATACTAACCGACGATAAAATATAAAATAGTTTTTGTTGAAAAGAATGCGGACATGCATATGCAGCTTCATTACACCGACCTCATTTGGCAACGTCATGTGTTGCCGTTCAACTAATTTCAAGTCTATGTAACCTGGATATTTGTATCGGGTCAATGCCAGTAGCCGATTTCATCAAAATTGCTAAGTATACTTTTCTAGCAAAGTATACTTTGAGGGAGAAATCATTTATTTTTCCCAAAAAGCATTATTTCATACAGAACTAACGACTGCATATATTTGATGATTAAAAGTGTGCAGAATTATTATACTGACTTTATTACATTATCACAGCCAAAATGGCTGTGATAATGTAATAAATTCAGTATAATAAAAATTAATAAATTTATCCTAAAATTGAAAATTTCTCCCTCAAAGTATACTTTGCTAGAAAAGTATACTTTGCAATGTTGGTGAAATCGGCTACTGATATGACAGTATGTTATCAATCAGTATGTATTCGGACAAAAGCTTGTTACCTGATAAATGGGCTAAAAAGCTCTTGGTTAACAAAACAAGCATAACAGGAAAATCAGTCAGTAACAACCTGCCTGTCCATAAATAAACACTACATGCATGGACATGTACACATCTTAACATAGTCAAAACTAGAAATAGTGGGTGGATAAAAAAATTATCACACATTTCAAATTGTCATCACTCAAAGACTATGCATAAAACTATAGTCTGTTTCATGAAAGCTGCCCAAATTTTACGGCCATATAAACAGTTGAAAAACAATATTTGTTTCGATAATATCAAATTAAAAGAAAATTTAAAAATGAGCCTTCTTTTTATTTCGTGAAATTTGATCAAATATTGATTTTATTGCGAAAACAAAATTTCACGGAGTGAAGATGTCTATGGGAATTTAACATGGGGATTTTTTTTTTGAATTTCAGAAATACTGGACCGATTTTCAAAATTTAACTTTTGTTTTCTTAGTTAGATCATTTCCAAGCTATCTAGCTAGGTTTCGGGAGTTAATTTCCAATTGTTTTCGTTTTTTGACTCCTCCCACACTCCTTTACCTCTTTTTCCCCCCCATGTTAAATTCCCATAGAGAATCAATTTTTCTTAATAAAACCAATATTTGACCAAATTTCACGAAATAAAAAGGCCCATTCTTAAATTTTCCTTTAATTTAATATTATCGCAAAAAATATTGTTTTCAATTGTTTATATGGCCGTAAAATTTGGGCAGCTTTCGTGAAACAGACTATAATTCTGTAGATCTAAAATTTGCCATATTATGACTGCAGAGCTGCAGATAAGGTGTGTATTGGCGTATTTACACACTTCTTTTAGCAGAATACGCATTGATTATCAACAATGGGAGTACAAAATACTCACAGCAATGTGAAAATATGCATTGATTTTCATATTGAGTAGCGAAAATTCTGTAATAAAGTTGAAAATTTACTTAGTTGAGCTGTAAAAAGCAAATTGCTTTTTGCAGCTGAAATAAGTGAATTTTTAAATTTGTTTTACTTTTATCATTTTCTCCCGATTTAATAAGAAAATCAATAATACATTTGTACAAGTAAAATACGCATTGAATTTGAAATATGGGGGTATAATACTCTTTACATACAAAACTAATCTGGAATAATACTCTTTAGACACAAAACTTATCTGGAGCTCTGTGACTGCATGATATTAGGTATATACCGGTACTACCTATGTGGGGCTGAAATAATAAATAATAATATGCAGAAACAGAAATTCTGTAATTAAATTAATGACAGGAAATTGGAAAAAATGTCTGGCCCATCTATTAAATCAATAATGGTGTTAGATTCGGTTTGGTTTCATTTTTTGAAACTACAATCGTTTTGATGAATAAGTAACACATCACAAGTTTATACCTTTGATAATTTTTGAGATAAGAGCAAATAGAAACTTTGGGGTCGTTTTTTATCCACCCGATATGCAAGTGGTTTGTTTGTTTATTGGTGTTTAACGGCCTATCAACAGCTAAGGTCATGTAAGGCCGGGCAAACGGGGGTTGTTCGATCCCAGTTTTAAAAAAAAAAAAAAAACCTGCTGCATTGGGGGGAAAATCCCAAAATCAGACCGGAATATTTACATCAAGAAAAAATATATTCAGCCCTGAAATTAGAATAACCCGACCTGGTGCCAGGTCCATACCACACCAAGTCACTTGGCCCCTTCCCCTAAAATAGGATTACGAATAATGGTAATACTTGCATAAGGGGTACAACCAGATTCAACCGTCACATACAAAATGCCAACGACGTATGTGCGGGCCAAACCAGGTCTCTAGTCTGGATTCCGTTAAGGATGAACCCCGATCGTTAAATTACCCATCACATTCTCCCACCTGCCAACCACTTGATGAAATTGTGAAAAAATTAAAAAATAATAATTGAAAGGTGCTAAAATTATTCTTAACAAGAAATGCGTCTGTCGAACGCGGATGCCACCTGCAGCATATTTGAGAAACTGTGACAAATTGGTTAACCGAAAAGTGTGACGGACGGACAGACGCACGGACGGACAGACGCACATTCTTACAGTACTATATTTATGTGGCTTATCACATGTTAAATATTAGCCACATAAAACGATTTTTAGCCACATAAAAGGATTCTTTATGTGGCTAATTGTAACCAACCCTATCCTTTACCAAGTCCATAACCCTGTGGGGCTAGCCACATAAGTACCCTAATGTGTGCCCGGACGGACGGACGGACAGACGGACGGTCCAAACACTATATGCCACGCGTTTCTTCGAAACCCGGTGGCATAAAAAGTTATGTCACTTATTTAATATATTCTAACAAACTGGAAAAAATGAAAGCAAAATTATGTTGAGCATTTCAAATGTTTAAGCATGAAATACAAATGTACATGTATATGATGATCATGACAATAAGTATGTGTCAATAAGGTAATACGAATCACAAATGCAGATTTATTTTATTACAAACCTTAGATCCACCAGTTTTTAACCCTTTGCAAACAGTGCAGATCCAAATGAGCCGGCTCGTAACGAGCCGTCTCATCAGGATCTGCACTTTTTGAAAGTAATTTTCATATTTTTGAGAACAAAAAATACTCCGCTTTTCATAAATGGACTAGTCTGAAAACCATTTTGTGGCGGTTGGATTGGTTGCAAAATTAACATAACAAAATCCATTCCAGTTACTTACAGTGAAACTCTCTAAACCGGACACCCTGGGAGGTCCCCATGGCTGGGAGGTCCCCAGGGTGTCCGGCTTAGAGAGGTTTCACTGGGAGGTCCACAGGGTGTCCGGCTTAGAGAGGTTTCACTGGAGGCCCCCAGGGTGTCCGGCTTAGAGTATCACTGAGCCACCCCCGAGGTTTCACTGGAGGCCCCCAGGGTGTACGGCTTAGAGAGGTTTCACTGGAGGCCCCCAGGGTGTCCGGCTTAGAGAGGTTTCACTGTAAATCAGGCATTTGATCATTCTGAGCCATAGCTGTGTGCTGTGCGATCACAAACAGACATGATCACCGGAGATACATAATGACCAAGAAATTCGTCAAAAATAAGATCACAGGTGTTTTCTTGGTGTCCGGTTTAGAAAGGTTCCACAGTGCATCCAATAAATAGGTCACAAACAGATGGGATATAGAGAATATCAGGCCAGTTACTGTCGATATCAAGTTTATCACACAATTCTGGGAAACATATACAAATTCCGAGGATCACCACAGAATTTCTACGATTTACAGTCAAGCATGCTATACTTGGTTTGTTTATTGGTGTTTAACCCTTACTACGCTGAATTAAATTTTATAGTCTGCTGGAAATGTTTTATTTTCAATATTTCTCGACAAAAACCTGGTTTTGACAGCACATGAGAATCGTCTCCAGTGGAGACGATTCTCATGTGCTGTCAAAACCAGGTTTTTGTGAAGAATTAAAGCAAAAATGAAAAACAGCAGACGTCAATTTCCGTCAAATGGGTTTGATCCCGTTTTAACCTGCTGCATTGGGGGGGGGAAATCCCAATCACATCCACAAATAGCAAGTGTAAGAAAAGATAGAAATAATGCATATTTATGTCCGTTCAACACGTCATATACAGACAAAAATTTACACAAGGATTCAAGCAAGTGGATAACAAACAAAGATGACATGAAGGGTATGTCACTAGTGGTTGATCAACAATAATTCCGCCACGGAAGCGGCGTTCGCGCCTGCCGCGACATTTGACCCAGGGATTCCGCTGGCGATCGCCACTTTCGCAATTGGCCATAAAAAAATTACAATTTTCCCCAGCGGAATCCCAGATTTGACCGTAACATCATCATGGGCATGTGCTAAAGTAAGCATCACAAAAACCGTCACAGAAATGTATGCTTAAAACACGAAAAAGATCAAGGTTGAAGAAACATTTTGATATAAAATGGCTAAGTGTTTCTGCAAAAACGTGAAGGTACAAAAGGTCAAGGTCATGTTAATAGGGGCATATGTGTGTTCCAAATGCTTACATGTATCAAGTGTGTGTTCAAACATTGAAGCGATCCATCAAGTGACATTCATGTTATATGATGATGAAGAAACTTGTACAAATTTTTTTACGCAAAAAATGGCCAAGTGTGTCCGCAAACATGTGAAGATAATAAGGTTAAGGTCACGTTAGCGGCAGCATGAGGGTGTTCCATCACATGTATCAAGTGTCCAAATATTGAAGCAATCAGTCAAGTAATCAAAAGGTCATACCGTGATCAAGAATCTTGTACAAACTTTTTGACGCAAAGAAATCGCCAAGTGTTCCGCAAAAATGTGAAGGTAAATCATGGTATTAATGGCATGAGAGCGTTCCTAATGCTCTCATGTATCAAGTGTCCAAATACTGAAACAATCCATCAAGCAATATTAAAGTTATACCATGATGACGAAGCTTGTACAAACATTTTGACATTTCGGACGATGACGACGATGAAAAAAGCAGCGACTATATAAGCGGCAGTCACGACTTCTGCTAAAGCAGGCGCAACAAAAATGAAACGCGTTGTTTAACAAGTGCCACAATGAGTCAGTTGAATGAATGGGCACAAAATCAAGGTCACATGTGACTGACAAAATAGCTTATTATAGGGCTTATTGCAACCAGAGTACACCCAGTAGCCTATTTCACTAACATTGCAAAGTATACTTTGAGGGAGAAATTTTCAATTTTAGGATAAATTTAGTATTTTTTATTATACTGAATTTATTACATTATCACAGCCAATTTTGGCTGTGATAATGTAATAAATTCAGTATAATAATTCTGCATAGTTTTAATCATCAAACATATGCAATCGTTAGTTCTGTATGAAATAATGCATTTACATTATCACAGCCATTTTGGCTGATCTGGATCTACACTGGTCAAAAAACCTACAAGCCTCATTTCTCAAGTCACATCCACATAGGAGACCCGCCATTTTGTACCTTCGGACATCTGCATAATTTTATTAAATACGTTTACAAATTTTTTTATAAATAAAGTCAAAAGTCAGAGTACATGCGGAATATAATTTTGTCAACTTTTGAAGCCATTTACGGAAAATATTGCAAATTTTGTAAACGTATTTCATGAAATTAAGCAGATGTCCGAAGGTACAAAATCCCATGGCATATCTCATACACAGATGGGTCATTAAATGTCTGATTCAATTGCTATTATGCAGCAACACTACACGCCTCTATCAGAATGTTCCCAAAACATAGTAGATCTCTGTTTACGGATAAATAGCCTACGATTACCTTCTAATATTAAAGTGAATCTCTTGATACATGTACATACTGTTACTAGAGCAAATGATCAGAGACTATTGGATATCCCCGCCCACCCGCCTGGTTCCAAAAATAAAAATAAAATTAATGCACATCTTACGGACGGACGGAAATTCAAAAACTATATACCACTCGACATACTTCGTATACCGGGGGTATAATCAAACAGAATACACGCTACGCTTGTAAAACATGAATATCTTCCCCATTTAGCATACTTAATTTAACTCTTTTCATGCTAGCGGTGAAAATAACATCCAACAAATTACGAATATGTTTCTTATTTCTCTCTGTAAATGTCTTGGAATTTTATTAGAATTGCGTCCTCTGGTCCTCTGGACGCAATTCTAATGAAATTCCAAGACATATTCATGATATTTATAACGAGAAATAAAAGAAAATATCGTGAATTGTCCCAGCATGTAAAGAGTTCAACAATATGTATAATATTCAGTAACATGTTACGTAAAGGAAAAATACTTGTGGACTGTCTCTACATTAACCCTTAGAAGGCGGGAACCGAAAATTGTTGTCTGCTGTTGTTTCTTGTTTTGTATTTTCTCTAAATAAAAACATGGTTTGCCATTGGAAATGATTCTAAAGTGCTGTCAAAGCATGATTTTGATAAGAAAAATGGAAAATAAACAGCAGATGACACATTGTAAGGGTTAACAAAAAATTTGGATCAGGAAACAAGGTTAAGAAATATTACATGTGGCTGTGACTGGAGAAATGGGGCCTATGGATTTTGCAACCAGTGTAGATTCAGATCAGCCTGTACATCTATGAAACACACGTCATGCAATACATATCGTTATCAGGTTACACGAGTGTGCCATTTGATCAGGAGCTACACTGGTCACAAAGCCCATAGTTGACTGCAGAAAATAACTAAGCGTTTCAGTGACCTTGTGCAAGTATAAAAAGACAGGTCATGTTAACGGTTATGCGAGTGTGCTGCATATGTATACATACATAAACTGTGTTAATGATAAGGTCATAGAAAGTTCTTCCTCTGTTAAGCGTGCGTGTGCGGGTAAATTTTGAGAGTGGTTCCATGAAAAAAACAAGCAAACAATTTATATCCTATTTTACACTATTTACTGGTGAAGTAATATTGAAAATTGATTTGGGACTTGTTTAAGTTTTAAGTCCGTTCATGAATTTACACTTAATAAGTTTAATAAAAGTGTTTACTTATTATTTAGCGGTAATTTAAATTTATGTTAAAAACTTCATCAACTCTTTGCACACTGCAAAGGGTTGAGGAAGTTTTTAACATAAATTTACATTCGTTTTTTTTTCTTTAAAGCCTTGTTTGTTTTTATCGGATACGTAAATAGGTTTTGGGTATCCAGGTGGACGCTTAACAGACATGGCCTAATGTTAAAGTAATCCATGTAGTAATATTTAAGTTATGGCACGGTGGAGAAACCCTTAGAAACATGTCACGGTAACGGATGTATGTACGGAACCTCAAGAGCAAAGCAATACACGCCCATTGCTACCACATAGGGGGCATAAGAAAAGGTAGAAATTCATATTTCACATTGGGATCAATTTTCCCGATCAGAACTTTCGCCATTTTAGTACATTTCGCCATTTAGTCGGTGAAACATCCTGTGTGAAGTGGTGAACAATTTCAGCTCAGTGAATAGAAAACCCATACACAATCTTTTGTCGCGCATCAAGAAGTTGAATGTTGAAAGTGCTCAGTTTCCGCAACTCAAATTAGGCCGTAAAAACGTCTTTGGGTCTCGGACACGGGTTTTGCGGAAAGTGACGCAGGAGGGCAGATTTTCTTAATATATATTTTCTACGAGATCCACGTCTACTGATTTCTTTCAAGTCGTCAGATGCACTTTGCATGTTAATTTAACATGTGGGTCACATATATGTTTAATCAATTTACCATTAATCTTTTCTATTCGTCCTTGACGATAAAAAGCTCGGACGTTCATGGATTATTCTGACGTGGCTGAATCAGATAACCAAGGTTCTTTTGTATGGCCTTAATTGTTTGGGAGTTAAAATTTCTAGCGCCGACAGTCAAGTTTAATAATGACATGCGCATGTTACGCTCGTTGATCGGGAGCTACCTTCCGCAAAGAGGGCTGGTCGAAAAGTGAAATCGTGTCCTATCAGGATGGCATATAATGAGTGGCTGTCACTGGAGAAATGGGTCCTATGGCTGGCTTTCGAAGACAGTCTAGCTGCTGATTCGCTAGCACTCTCGTCAAACCCGATAAGGATCTATACAGTTTAGTAGTAAACACACGATGAATGTTTCATTGACTGAATTATGAACAGTGCAGACCCTGATCAGACTGCGCGGAATCCGCGCAGTCTGATCAGGGTCAACACTGTCCATACACATGATAAGCCCCCATTTCTCCAATCACAGACACATAATATATTATTACGATGGCATATAATTTCATGCTCATAATTGCTAGGCGCTCTATCATGATACAGTACAAGTTTGGGCGAAATCTGCCGACCACTATGACGATCCATGCACGCGGCCTGTGTCTTCTTTCCCCTTGTATACCGTCTTACCGTGCGACCAAGGCACATATCGGTGTTTTAGCATGTGCTGCAAAAGAAAGTTATATTGAGTTGACGTTTTTTATGTCCATTTAACTGGAAGGAATGCACCCTTATGCATTGTTTGTATGTTGCTCCGGGTAAGTTGCGGATTTGCGTAAATACACAATTAAAATTGCCAAAAACCCAATTGAAATCAGAAGTAGCGAGTATCAAAAATCAGTAACAAATTTGTGGTACCTTTATCATGCTACAGAAAACAATAACCAGACCACAAATATAGCATATTTTTTCTTATTTTCCATCAAAACACATCGTGGTATTTCATTAGAATCATAATATGAGTCGAGCATAGTACATGTATATGCATAAATTTGCTGACAGTACAGAATGAGAAAATATTGACAAACTACATGGGTTTATTTTGGCTGATTTTACATTCATTATATGGCTATGGTGCCAGTGGTATGTTTTTCCCCCAAAATTTAACATGTTAAAATTACTTTACATCGGAACCAAATTGACTCGAAATTTCATATTATAAGTTATTGTGATTCCACACAGGCTATATGGTGTAATATTGCCCGTCTGGAGGTATGTTCACCCGAGGCGATAGCCGAGGGTGAACATACCTTAAGACGGGCAATATTACACCACGTATTTGTCATACCGCAGATCCTGTATTTGGCCATATAAACATATATCTTCTTTTGATCTTTGAGTTTTTTCAGGAAGAAAAATAATCCAAGATTCAATTTTCTACCGTCAGTCTTAATATAAAGGCGTAAATGAACATTTTGTTTTTTTATTAAACGAAAACAAACTAAATATGGAGTAAGAAATCCATCGAAAACGACTTTATGACAGTTTTTTTATATCGTGTAATTTAATTTATATTCCACTGCTCTATCGATCTGCTCTCCCTTTGGCGCCTCTAGAATAATGCGACTGGTTCCCAAACATTCGCTGTCATTGCTACGCCGCGGTTTCGTGCGTGGAACCCATAGTTTGTGACCAAAATATAGCCGTGTCACGAAGCCAAGCGTGTTGAGATTTGAAAAGCAATTTTCGTTATTTTGGCTAATTTTTCGCTCATATTTTGATGAGCGAAGAATATTTATGGAAAAATAAACAATAAAGACTGGTTTTGAGTGTACAATTTGTTACTTGTATTGATCAATTCGGGGTTTTATTGTGCTTAGTGAGGAATACAATTCGCAATCGCTAGACGCTTTCAAAATGTGTCTTCATTGGACGCGAGGCGCCGGAGGGGAATCGCAATTTCTCTATGTTCGACGGCCTTGGCAGGTCATATAATATATATGACCAGGCAAGCTAGCCAATCAAAAGCCGAGAAACTTATCTGCGGTATGACAATGTTGTATATCATTCAGAGCTCCAGATAAGCTGTGTATTTGCTTAAATATCCAATTAAAATTGCCAAAAACCCAATTGAAATCAGAAGTAGAGAGTATCAAAAAGCAATAACTATTTTGTGCTGCAGAAAACAACAATCATACCACAAATATAGCATATTTTTCTTTTGTTTTTCTATGAAAACACATATTGGTATTTCATTAGAATTGTCTCCAAAGAGACAATTCTAATGAAATGCCAAGACATGTCTTTCATTTCGAAGCAAACTATTCAATAATTGCTGTCTGTTGATGTGTGATATAAATTGAAAAGGGTTAGAGATTATCTATATACAACTAAAGTGGACATATACATACCTTAATTTGTCGCTTCATCGTGATGATAAACAGAATGAAAAAATACATAACTAGTATAGGCCAGAATACGGGTATATTAAATGCCTCAAAAAACGTGCAAAACATCGCAATGAACACTGCCTTCGTTCCAGAGTACCTGAAAGAAATAAAACACTGGTTGATTGAATGGGTCTGATGTTTGATGGTGTTTAACGGCATATCAAGCTAGGGTCATTTGAGACATGCCATGTGTTTGTGTATCTTCGGAAAATATTTTTCATAAATAAAGTCAAAAGTTGACAAAACTTTCAGAGTGCATGCAGAATGTCAACTTTTAACGCCTTTTATGAAAAATATTGTAAATTTTGTAAACGTATTTCACGAAATTACACAGATGTCTGAAGGTCTCATTTAAGGCTGGGCTAAAAGAGTTTAATCCCGCATTTAACCTGCTGCATTGGGAGGAAAATCACAAAATCAGACCTGAATAGTTACATCAAAATACCGGTACATGTAAATACATATTCAGCCCTGAAATTAGAACAACCCAACCTGGTGCCAGGTCCATACCACACCAAATTCACTTGGCCCCTTTCCCTAAAATAATCGTAATTCTCACATAAGGGGTATAACCAGATTTAACTGTGACATACAAGAATGCCAACGACGTACGTGAGGGCCAAATCAGTAGTCTATTTCACCAACATTGCAAAGTATACTTTTCCAGCAAAGTATACTTTGAGGGAGAAATTTTCAATTTAATATTTATTAATTTTTATTATACTGAATTTATTTCATTATCACAGCCATTTTGGCTGTGATAATGTAATAAATTCAGTATAATAATTCTGCATACTTTTAATCATCAAATATATGCAGTCGTTAGTTCTATATGAAATAATGCATTTCAGGAAAAATAAATGATTACTCCCTCAAAATATACTTTGCTAGATAAGTATACTTTGCAATGTTGATGAAATCGGCTACAGGTCTCCAGTAAGGATGAATCCGTGTCTGATGTACATCTATTAACCCATTACATGTGGAATACACCTTTACTTCTCAATGAAAGTATATGTTGTGATCACTCATTTGAAGTTTAGGAGTTACGAGCCAAAATATAATATAATCCATTACCCCGGGGTGGAATTACAAATGGAAATAAACTTTACGCATCTACTAATCATAAGGAAGCTACATACCAAGTTTCAGGTCTGTAGCTAAAACGGTTTAAAGGTTTTACTAGTTACAAGGTAGGTGACGGATGGACAAGGGTAACATTAAATGCCCCCTCCACTATCATGGTGGGCCATGAAGACAAATGCTTGTGTATACGACTATACCTTACCAAAATTTAAATTCTGGTAGTCGTCGCATAAACGGCTTGAACTCGTCACTTGACTTCATTGGCAGTCCTGGGCCATCTTCTGTGGGAATAGAAATTATCTGATTAATAATGATCTAATCATTCATGCCAGGGATTTCAACTGCATGTACAAAGAGCATGTACATGTCATATACATTTTATTCCACTACAATTTAATTTTTGAAATAACGGATTTATTTCCCTCGACATCTGTAAATTCGACAAAGAAACTCCTGCTCCGCACTTGTTTCTTTAAACGGATTTCCAGATGTATCGGGATTAAATCTGGTATTTCAAAATGGTAGCTGAATAAACTCTTTATAATTCATGGAAACTATGTTTATTTCTCGTCATCCTTGAAATTCTATTGGTTCAGAGCATATTGACCCCTAAAATTTAGATCCTATTGAAAACCATGGATGTGTGATGAAAGCAAGTCATATTTGTGTGTGAAATACCGCTATCTACATAGTTGTACATGTATTAATTTGTTGGGTGTTATGTCTGTTCCACAGCAAGACATCACATAGATCAGAGCTCCAGATAAGTTGTGTATCTAAAGAGTATTATACCCCCATATTTTAAATTCAATGCATATTTTACTATTACAAATGTATTATTGATTTTTGTTTTTTGCAGCTCAACTAAGTAAATTTTCAACTTTATTACAGTATTTTCACTACTGAATTTGAAAATCAATGCGTATTTTCAAATTGCTGTGAGTATTTTGTTATCCCAGATTTGATAATCAATGCATATTCTGCTAAAATAAGTGCTTAAAATACACCAATACGCACCTTATCTAGAGCTCCCGACAGATGTGCAGGGATTCCGCTGGCGATTTACAAATAAACAATTGGCGATAAAAAATTACAATTTTCGAAAAAAAATCCCCACTTTGTGGTTTTCCCCAGTGGAATCCCTGGATGTGTCTAAATGTTTTGATGATGACAGCGAGGCTAAGTGACCGAGCTATGAACAGGCATCTGCATCTGTTTCAGTGTTATTTTAAGGGCCACATATGACAAGGGCATCGTTATTACAAAGCTAATCCTCGCTGGCACAATACATTTGCCCTACAAAGCCTTAAAGACAAGGTGAACATAAGTCCTCAGTGACCTTGGGCGGTCAGATGTGGGCCCTATGCAAAACAAGCACCATCCCTAGACACACATTGTGGCCAAATAGTATCAAAATCGGTGAAGCGGTTCACAAGTTATTGAAAAATGAAAGGTGTTACTATTGTACGTACATGGACTAACGCTATATCCCCTCTTGCCTATCAGTGAAGGGATAAATAGGGGCTAGTGGACCCATGGATGATGGCTCCTCGTAGATTAAAACACCGGGTCTTACCGTCACTGTCGAGATTTATCGAAGGATCAATCTTCGGAGTGAGGAATCCTATAAACAGGTTGAGTATGTAGATTCCTAGTGCATATGTGATTATATACCAGCCCTGAAACAAAACAAGGAACACGTTATATACATTCAGTTATTCACCCTTTGAGGACCCTTTGTTCCATAGAACAAGGATGCCCCCACGTTATTGAAAACTTACACGCATTGCCGTACGGGGTTAAAACATAATGCCAGGGATTCCGCTGGCAATCGCCACTTTCGCAATTGGCGATAAAAATAAACAATTGGAGATAAAAAGTACAATTTTCGAAAAAAAAATAAATAAAATAATTTCGAAAATTGTAATTTTTTATCGCCAATTGTTTATTTTTATCCTATTGGTTATTCCTTCTTTCTTTTGTATTTTTTTGATTTTGAAGTGGCGATTTTTTTTTTTCCCCAGCGGAATCCCTGATGCCCGCCAATAAATTGGCATAAAAAAGTGTGAATATCAACATGGAGCCGCCAACGTAAGATATTCAGGGGTGAAAGGGGTGGATATGTGGTTGTGACTTGCGACCGTTGTAGATCCAGGGACCCGTTTCACTAAACTTTGCACGACAACAATTTTTGTACAAATATTTCTATAAATTCTCTTCACACATTAATGTGGTTCATCAATGCTACCATTTTCCATCTGCATGTAGAGGTCATTACATTTGAACAGATCAACGAAAGATTTTCCAAAATCGGCTGCGAATGCGGAATTTGTTGCACATTTTAGTGTTGCACTTACAAACTTCTTAGTCCTACAAAGTTTAGTGAAACGAGCCCCAGTAGCCGATTTCATCAAAATTGCAAAGTATACTTATCTAGCAAAGTATACTTTGAGGGAGTAATCATTTATTTTTCCCAAAATGCATTATTTCATATAGAACTAATCACTGCACATATTTGATGATTAAAAGTACCGGTATGCAGAATTATTATACTGAATTTATTACATTATCACAGCCAAAATGGCTGTGATAATGTAATAAATTCAGTATAATAAAAATTAATAAATTTATCCTAAAATTGAAAATTTCTCCCTCAAAGTATACTTTGCAATGTTGATGAAATCGGCTACTGATCAGCATGTGCATGCTTCTAGAAGTAACTGCCAAAATGTAAATCCAGAGATGTCCGAGTGATTGACTTTTAGAGAAGGCACTGGTGTGAAATCACATCAGGATTATTAAAACAGCACTTGTCGCATTGTTGTATTTTGCAATAGATTTCATCAAGATGTGATTTAACGTTTAGCAAATGGACAGGCGTGAAATTGTATACAATGGAACCTTTCTAAACTGGGCACCCTGGGAGGTACCCAGGGTGTCCGGTTTAGAGAGGTTCCACTGTATAACAGACAGATGACTACTTCAAGACACGCGACTATGATAGGATCGTCTGGAAATTTCAATTGATGGATTTACATTTATTGAGCATAGGCTGCATATGCAGCCTATGCTCAATAAATGTAAATCCATTAATTGTTTACAAGAAAACATTGTTAATGTCAAACATACAGACTCATGACTTTGCACATACGAACATTTTAGTCGTACGAAGTTTAGTACCCCTGATATATTTGGTCATTTACTACCCTCACGTTTCCAAATATACCAGTAGCCGATTTCACCAAAATTGCTAAGCATACTTATCTAGCAATGTATACTTTGAGGGAGAAATCATTTATGTTTCCTGAAATGGATTATTTCATATACAACGAACGACTGCGTATATTTGATGATTAAAAGTATGCAGAATTATGTAATAAATTCAATACAATAAAAATTAATAAATTTATCCTTAAATTGAAATGTTTTCCCTCAAAGTGTTCTTCGCATCAAACCAGTGTTTTTTTTTCTAGAAATAACTACAACTGTGAGAACTGTCATCGGCGGTTGGGAATTGTGGAATTTACTGGAGGTATCTGGGCTGATCGTATCGATATTGCTAAAGCAATTTTTCAGAAAATACATTGGAACCTTTCTAAACCGGACACTCTGTGAGGTCCCCAGGGTGTACGGTTTAGAGACGTTCCACTGTATAACAGAAGGGTGACGACTTCAAGACAAGCGTTGTTGCTTTGCGGTTATGAACATATATTTCATTGCTATTTACCTTCAATGATAATATATCAAGATTAAGCACAAGTAACGATCCTCTGTGTCCGGTTTAGAGAGGTTCGACTGTACCAGGGTTCAAGCTAGCCCTTCAAAAGAGGGAGAAGTTTTCACTAACAATTTGAGAAAATAGACAATTTTTTTCCCAAAATTTCTGTTTTGTGAAAAACTTCTCCATCAACTGAAAATAGGGAGAAGTCAGACAATTTAGGGAGAGAATTTTGCCAACTTCGCCCTGTAAAACCATCCCTGTTGTACTAGCAAAAAATATTAAAATAGCATGTATTAGTCTGTTTAGGAAAGTTAACCTATTTCTCCCTACAACTTCAGTACTCATGCACTCACCTGTAGTATATAGACCCTAATTGAGTAGAACAGTAACATAAGCAGCGTGACGGCCCATCGGAAAATCAGATGTGGAGTGGCCTTGTCCAGTAGACCCTGCTGGATCTGAGAAACACAACAAGAGTGCCGTAAGTCACAAAATACGCCCGTCGAATATGGGTCAGACAGCGAAGATGCAGAAATGTGAAGCTGTCACCAAGGCAAGAAACATTAATGAGAATTTGAAACAGTATAGCATTATTTCTTCATCTCGAAGACGACACGTGTGTATAGTTTCAGATCGATCGACTGAACGGATTCAGAGGAGTTATGTACACAAACTCTGTACCCTATATAGAATTGTATACACAAATGTAGAAAAAATGGCTAAGTTAAAAAGATGATATTTTTGTTAAAAATAATTTTTTCAGCATAAAAACACCAAGGTGCACAACTTCAATATGTGTAGAAGACGTGTGTATAGTTTCAGATCGATCGACTGAACTGTTTCAGAGGAGTTGTGTACACAAGCTATGTACCGTATATATAATTGTACAGAAAAATGTAGAAAATATTATGGCCAAGTTAAAAAGGCGATATTTTGGTTAAAAAAGAAATTTTCGCCATAAAAACACAAAGGTGCACATCTTCAATATGTGTAGAAGACGTGTGTATAGTTTCAGATCGATCGACTGAAAGGTTTCAGAGGAGTTGTGTACACAAACTATGTACCGTATATATAATTGTATAGAAAAATGTAGAAAAAATGGCTAAGTTAAAAAGGTGATATTTTTATTAAAAAGTTTTAAGATCGATCGACTGAACGGTTTCGGAGGAGTTGTGAACACAAACTCTACCGTATATATAATTGTATTGAAAAATGTAGAAAAAATGGCCAAGTTAAAAAGGCGATATTTTTGTTAAAAAATATTTTTTCGGCATAAAAACACCAAGGTGCACATCTTCAATATGTGTAGAAGACGTGTGTTTAGTTTCAGATCGATCGACTGAACGGTTTCGGAGGAGATGTGTACACAAACTATGCACTTTTTCTGTCAGCCGACCGTTTTTTAAAAACGGTCGTACATGTACATGTATAACAAGAAACGAGGCAAAGCCACGAAGGCCAGGTTTTTTCCAAGCATAGACATTTGGATAACATAATTATACCCACTTTTTGTAGACTAGATGGCCGTGGCCTGCATGTCGCGCCTTGGGGCGAGGCATGGACACTAAAAAAATAGATATAGTAGATGGAAAAACTTTAACCAAAAAACTTTAACCGGACGAACGGACGGACGTATGCCAAAATGCCGACGATATCGCGCTTTCCGCAAGCAGGTGTGACAATGATGATAAACACCCATGTGAAGTATCAAGGTATTGGGTGAAGCAGTTGCAGAGATATAGTACACAAAAAACATTAACAAAAAAATTCAAAGTAATTTGACCTTGACATAGGGCACAGGATCGCGCTTTCCGCAAGCAGGTGCGACAATGATGATAAACACCCATGTGAAGTATCAAGGTATTGGGTGAAGCAGTTGCAGAGACATAGTACACGAAAAAACTTTAAAAAAAAAATTCAAAGTAATTTGACCTTGACATTGGGCACAGGATCGCGCTTTCCGCAAGCAGGTGCAACAATGATGATAAACACCCATGTGAAGTATCAAGATATTGGGTGAAGCAGTTGCAGAGATATAGTACATGAAAAAACTTTAACAAAAAAATTCAAAGTAATTTGACCTTGACATTGGGCACAGGGGCCGCACGGTTGGGCTTAGAATGAAAATATGGATGATGATAAACACCCATGTGAAGTTTCAAGGTAATGGGCGAAGCAGTTGCAGAGATATAGTATAACGAAAAAGTTTTAAAACCAAAAAACTAAAATTTAACCAGACGTACGTTAAAAAGTTAATGTTGAAAATGGCTAAGTCAATTACGTAGAAATAATAGGTGAAGGTAAAAAAATGGTCACATGTTGGATAGTTGTATGTGGTAGGCACCCCTTGGTTATGAAGCTGTGAAAGTTTGGTGGTCCTAGGTGGTACAGTACCAAATAAATGGACTTAAACACGAAAACTTAACATTGTAAACGCGAAAACTTAACATTGAAAATGGCTAAGTCGAATGCGCGGAAAAAATGGGTGAAGTTAAAAAAAAAAGTAACATGTTGGATAGTGATATGTGGTGGGTACCCCTTGATTATGAAGCTGTGAAAGTTTGGTGGTCCTAGGTGGTACAGTACCAAAGAAATGGACTTAAACACGAAAATTTAACATTGTAAACGCGAAAACTTAACATTGAAAATGGCTAAGTCGACTACGCGGAAAAAATGGGTCAAGTTAAAAAAAAAATAACATGTTGGATAGTGATATGTGGTGGGCACCCCTTGATTATGAAGCTGTGAAAGTTTGGTGGTCCTAGGTGGTACAGTAACAAAGAAATGGACTCAAACACGAAAACTTAACATTGATTGTGGACGCCGCCCGCCGCCGCCGGCCCGGCTTTCGCCAATCCAATAGCCTGGATTTTTTTTCAAAAAACCTGGCTAAAAACACAGGCCACGGTCTGATAAACATAGACACATACATGTAGACAGGTCCCCAGAAATAATGTACAGTCGAACCTGTGAATAAAGGCCAGCCACGAGAAGAGAAAAATCTGGCCTTTGCTCACAGATGGTCTTTGTTCACAGGTTCATTAATAATAACTGAGAAAGCAAAAGTTCGGCTGCTATAGACAGGTAATTGCTATGCGGAGCTGGCCTTTAGCACAGGTTGTAATTTTAATAATGAATTATACTGTGAATGTCACACTTCAATGTTTTAATACATGTTTAAACATCAATAGATCCCAAAATTAAAGCCTCTTTAATTTAGGAAAATCTCCCCCACCCCCACCAATAAATGCCACATGCTATCTCTTGACCAACTTTCATTTCATTTCATCAGAAATACTCCCCCAATCACCTGCTATTCTTCTCCTTCTCTACAAAGAGACATTCACATCCACTTTGCATATGGTAGATGGTGGGGGGGAATATTTCCTAGGAAAATCCCCCCCCCACCAATACATGCCACATGCTGTCTGTTCTACACCAACATACATTATTTTGTTTCTTCAGAAATACTCCCCCAATCGTGGGCTATTCTTGTCTACAAAGAGACAATCACATCCACTATGCATAGGGTAGATGGTGGCAGGGGGGGAATATTTCCTAGGAAAATCTCCCCCCCCCACCAATACATGCCACATGCTATCTGATCTACACCAACATACATTATTTCATTTCATCAGAAATACTCCCCCAATCGTGGACTGTTCTTGTCTACAAAGAGACGTCCATATCCACTATGCATATGGTAGATGGTGGCGGGGGGAATATTTCCTAGGAAAATACCAAATACCCCCCCCCCCCAACCAATACATGCCACACGCTTGCTGTTCTACACAGATATACTGTTTTTATTTTCTAGACTCACCCCCACCATGTGCTATACATTTATACCAATCATATGCAGATATGGTAGAGATTTAACCTAGAGAACTCTCTACCAGCCAACATACACAATAGTTATGGTAATGGGGAATTATTGCATATACCGGTAAATAGAATCTCTACCGCCCCACCACCACTATATTGTCTATGTATAGATATTATACTAAATTGGATAGCTCTTTAATAGAAAATGCTGCCTCACCTATTCACATACTTCTCCACAAGCAGACATACATTATGACTATGTTAGTTGGATATACATGTAGGGATATTACGTCCTCTGTTACCAACAGACTGGTTCTAGCATGTGCCGAGCACAATATCAACAATGTATATGAAAATACATTAAAAGTTTTGTGGACAGTGTCTGTGAATGTCTATATCAATATGCATGGCACAAAAATTGAAGATCTCGCCCGGTGGGAAATGAACAACATTCACACTTATCACTCACCTAAATAATATTCCAACTCAAATTTAAGGCCAAATATTGACTCAGAATTCCTACACGTTTCCCAGCCTTGCCTGAGACACTATCATGTACATGTAGCATATTTCACCAAAATTGCAAAGTATACTTATCTTGCTAAGTACGCTTTCAGGGAGAAATTTTCAATTTAAGGATAAATTGATTAATTTTTATTATACTGAATTTATTACATTATCACAGCCATTAATGTAATAAATTCAGTATAATAATTCTGCATACTTTTAATCATCAAATATATGCAGTCGTTAGTTGTATATGAAATAACGAATTTCGGGGAAAATAAATAATTACCGGTACTCCCTGAAACTATAGTTAGCCAGATAAGTATGCTGAGTAATTTTGGTGAAATCGGCTAATAGTATTCTCTATAGATTACCTCACTGATTCTTCTATAGAAGAGGTAGATCGCACTGGGCCTGGATGGCGTGTCGGAGTCGTCAGCCAACTTCATGTCTGAAATGGTAACAGCGAGAATCTGCACTACATAAGGGCTCCAGATAAGGAATTAGTAATTGAGTATTGTCACTCCATCATTTCTGAAGCAATTCAAAATTTTAATTGGGTAAAATAAAATCACACTACCGTTTACACATCGACAGACAGCAATTATTGAATAGTTTGCTTCGAAATGAAAACATGTCTTGGCATTTCATTAGAATTCTAATGAAATACCAAGATGGAAAACAAGAAAAATATGCTATATTTTTGGTCTGTTTCTGGTTTTCTGCAGCATGATAAAGGTACCACCATTTTTTACTGCTTTTTGATACTCGCTACTTCTGATTTCAATTGGGTTTTGAAACGTTTTGAAACGCTCTACCGACTGAGCTAACCGGGGACATCCTCTGTCCAGAGTAACTAGATAAGTACCGTGACATACACGAACCGCGACTATCAAATTTGGCATTTTCTCCAGAAAAAAACAACAGGCATGCGTCTCACCACGTTTATACAGGGATTCCGCTGGCGATCGCCACTTTCGCAATTGGCGATAAAAATAAACAATTGTTGGCGATAAAAAATTACAATTTTCGGAAAAAAAAATCCTTTTTTTTTTATTCGAAAATTGTAATTTTTTATCGACAATTGTTTATTTTTATCCTATTGGTTATTCCTTTTTTTGGGGGGATTTTTTTTATTTATTTTTGGAGTGGCGATTTTTTTATTTTCCCCAGCGGAATCCCTGTTTATAGCAACATAATTTGCCTCCGATATGTTATATAAGTCTACAATTTGACCCATTCAAAAAATGTGAGCAACCGAAGTGCATAACCAAACCTGTTGCATGTTTGTTTGTTTGTTTATTGGTGTTTAACGGCCTATCAACAGCTATGGTCATGTAAGGCCGAGCAAACGGGTTCGATCCCGTTTTAACCTGCTGCATTGGGGGGAAAATTCCAAAATCAGAACTGAATATTTACATCGAGAAACAATATATTCAGCCCTGAAATTAGAATAACCTGACCTGGTGGCAGGTCCATACCACACCAAAGTCACTTGGCCCCTTCCCCTAAAATAGGATTACGAATAATCGTAATACATGTACTCACATAAGGGGTATAACCAGATTCAACTGTCACATACAAAATGTCAAAGACGTATGTGAGGGCCAAACCAGGTCTCCAGTCGGAATTCCGGTAAGGATGAACCCCGATCGTTAAATTACCCATCGCTTGCACCCACCTTCCACCCAACCCTGTTGCATGTAGGTACAAATTTAGGGGTGGCACGATTTACCCAAATCCTACCCAAATCGTCATGTAATTACTATATTTGTTAATAAATTAAGTTATATACATCATAATAACGATGTTTGGACTGTGCTTATATGATATCTGCCATTAAATTGCTCATACCAGGGCCCATTATAATGTTTTGGTGCAAACTGGAAATATTTGTAGATGAAACAAAGGGATTACCGTAATTTCCTTATACTAGGAAGCCAAGGAAGATAATCCACTTTAAAATGGCTAAATGGGAAGGATGATTTTCTATTTAAATAAAAATAATTCAGCAGAACCTCTCTAATGTTGACATCCTTGGCGACATTGTGTGTTTTTATAATAATATGTGTGTACAGACGTTCTATCGATTTTTGTATCCGAGAACACACTGCATAATTCAGTTATTCAACATGAATATTTGAGGCTGTGACTGGTGAAATGGAGCTTATGGGATTTGTGACCAGTGTAGATCCAGATGAAATAGCACACTCCTGTAGCCAGATTATAAATTATATTGCTCGTTAGAAGCATGAAGGGACTTTCATTGATGGAATGGTGAACAATGCAGATCCTGATCGGACTGTAAGGATGCACATGCTGATCTGGAGCCACACTGGTCGCAAAACCCATAAGCCCCATTTCTCCCAGTCACAGCCACATGTATGTGCCGCAGAAATATGTGCTTTATCTTCTTTTTTCAGCTACAATATTCATATTGTATGATATACTAACGATATATGGTTGAAATATTATATAATATAATCATAAAAGTTGTTTTTAATGAAGATTTGGGTAAATCGTGCTGCCAAAAATTTAGTAAATTGCATATGTTATACATTTAAACAAATAATCCTTCATGTAGAACTGGTAAATTGCCAAAAATAATAGAACAAGGAAATAATTTTCTCATGGAAGCCATCTTTTCTATTGTTGTTGTTCAACATAACGAAATGAAGCCTTCAAATTTACAAGATATACATCATGTAAATGTCCGATAAAAACATTTACACGGTAAAATAACCAATTTCTGCATGTGTATGTTCTTTGTTAATAATTTATTGATACAGCTTTGACAGTTTTATATCGCCAACATATCAAACACGCCGGATAACCGATTGCAAAAATCACTCTTCCATGCGTTACACTGAAGAGATAGGGTTAAATTGTTACCCTTGCGATAGTCGTGACTTCATGACTGTCTTGATATACAGTCATGACGGCTTACTCTTACGCATTTGGAGCGGGGTAGGAATTTTGTTTCTACACATTTACTGTCCTGAATCTCGACAGTGTTTGACAATTTAATTTCAAATATGTGGCGCAACAAAATAAATCATTACCCACCAACATTGGAAAATACCAATGTGTGTACGAAGAATTACGAGTTGGAAAGAGAGCGAGTTGACATGTTACCCCACCCACTTTGTACAAGCGTAATAAAAATTGCGACGGCAAAAAAGCATTACCTGTAATGATATAATCTTATATAAATAGAACATTCATATAAATCTAATCACAAAGTATGTTGTTAATACATCAATTGTTCGATATTCGCCACAAAAAGTTATGTTTAAAGCGAAAATTCAACCGGTACACGTATTCCAAAGAAAAATACTGACTTCCGGTTTGAGTAGGTTAAACTGTTATTATTTTCCAGCAAGCAGGACCAAATAACACAATTACCAAAAATAAAAAATTAAAATGACCATATTGTGGCGAAAATATTAATTCATGTTGTTATTCTGTGATCTCTCCTGTCTATCTGTCTGTCTCTCTCTCTCGCTCTCTCTCTCCCTCTCTCTCTGTCTAGTTGTCTGCTTGCCACTCTGCTTGGTTGCATTACCGGTCTGTCTGCCCCCCTCTCTCTCTCTCTCTCTCTCTCTCTCTCTCTCTCTTGTTAAGGAATCACAGGGCCATCTATTTTTGTGAAGAACTTGTGAAAAACTAATTAGATCATTTTATGTCTATATACGATATCTATAGTTGCTAAAGTTGTAGGAAAATAACACAAGTTTAGATGCGTCAGCAAGCCAGAATTGTCGGTATTCCACTCCGCACCCTCGTGTGGGAATTGACCTCGAAAGTTATATATATATGTGATGTTAACATAGGCATATGTGTGCGTCATAGAATCGTCTTAGATCGCCAGCAGCTTAGTAATGCATGTGTGATTATTATCAACTGAACTGCTGGAAGCATGAAGTGATAAAAACACACATGCGCGTACACACACCTATACACACATGTCGCATTAATTCTCCCGTAGCATGGTTGACATGCTATTCATACGTCTTTTTTATGTACAGTGTCTTGGCAGCCACAGCACTTCATCACGAGTTCACAGGTGGATATTAAAGCGTGGCAGGGATAGAAACATATATATATATGTATATAGAGTTTAAAATGTCTTAATTTAATTATGTCTCGAAAACAGAGAAATAAAAATTACCTCTAAATACATTCTGCTGGTTTCTAAATATAATTAGGAAACGTGTGTGCACAATTAAACATGCAACCATTTTACCATCCTTTACAGTATTCAAGTCTCCACCTTTATCCACGATTGTATCCAAAACTCGACATAGAGAAACATTCTGACAGTGTTATTATGCTTCCATTTTAGTTCCTGCGCTTGTACAGCCAGAAATGGAAACCCTCCTCCAAATTGGGCCATTTTGCAGACATATTGTTGTCTGAAACTATATTCAATTACGAGTGTTACGCCGTATGTCTGCGCTCTGTAACCCGCTGGATGAATGTTTAGCGCCATTTGAAATATACCACCCTCGGACTTTTCTTCGCAATCGTGAAAAATGGCAATTTTAATTGAAATTCGACTGTTATTTATCATTATAAACAACTGGTATGGCTGTTTTATACGTTTTCTGATGTGTTCATAATTATACAATGGAATAAAGTTCAATTAAATGGTATCTTTTGATCCAGATGAAGAATTGTGAATGTTTTATTACCCCACCCACCGAATTTCAATGGAAAAACATGTACCTTAATTAATAACTCCATAAACGAATGGTACTTTCGTATTTTCTCTGTGTCAATAGTACATAGTAGTGTTCAGTAGACATGTTAATTGCATATATGCCGATTATCTGATGTCTGCAGTCGATGATACAATGTTAAAAACAATTTTTTTCCCCATTCCCCACCCACACATTTTACAATAATTATTGGAATTTTACATTTAATGAATGTCATTTATGTTATGCACTGTCACTTATAAACTGTTTAAATGGATATGAAACGACTTAGGCAATACTAATATGTATCCGTGCTCACTTAAGATACAATGTGTCCGAGTGTTCGTCGGTCTGTCTGTCCGCTTCGCATTTACTTAGTGAAAGTAACAAATACGTTATGGTTATATGTCTCAATATGCAAATATCTCTCCGTGTCTATTAATTTTACAAATGGTAATTGTGCTTACTAGTGTTTGCAATATATGCTTGGTGTCCATATTATGATTGCATAATATCTACAGCAGATGATGCAATGGTAAAACAAAATAGTTTTAACTATTCCCCACCAACTGAATTTTCAATAACCATTTTACATTTAATACTTGTTCATACTTTGAACGCTGCCATATACTTATGAAAGGTTTAGATGAACGTGTAGCTACTAACACCTGTATATTAGTAATCCACACACATTTCAGATACACAATGCATGTCTGTTCGTCTCTCTATATGTCCATTTCATACATATGCAGCCATGACAATTACCATGATTACTATGCTGTGTATTCCAATATGAACCTCTCTGATACATATAATTATCAGCTGTTGACAGGCATTGCAATGCCATTAAATACAATAAATAAATAAATATTAGTATTACTATCGATAGTATAGGTCGTAGGTACTAACTTTCACAATGGATATAGGAAATAATTATATATTTTCTACCATGCTGAATGAATGATTTGTAGCAGATATTACTACATGCATGTATGACACAGTAACTATTAAAATACAGAATATTAAGATAGCAGTAAATAATAGGAGCAAGCTAAGGTGGAATAAAACCGGACAAATACATTGTTTATACACTTTAAGATGACAGCCACGCACTGAGTAAATGAGTTTGTTTGACATAACAATAAAATGAAACGATGAAACCGAGAGAGATATATATATATATCCCGGTTCTACATAACGTACACACTACTTATCGTGCATTCCAATAGCATTCCCTCAACCAATCTCGAGTAATCAGCATGAACAGGAAATGTGTATTTGGCACATGTACTTATAAATAATGTACGTATATATAGTAAAAATGTATAACTTGTATAACTACGGAAATACACTATGTGCCATACGAGAACGTGTGTATTCCAATGTGTATGGCCGTCATCCATTACCAGTGTACATGTAAGTGCCCACCAGTGTATGCATCATGGTCATTGCATAATACATGCATGCATATTGCTCTATAAGTGTACACTTCAGAGGCACCCATTACAATATTGTATTTTGTAAGTAAGACATTGAAAGTTAATAGTTAACCATGATTTCATAATAGTGACATTTGATAACATGTAAGGTCGATATACAATTCACAATTTTCATATCAACACATACATTGAAGGGGCATGATCTTTCTAAAAGCATGCATATGCTCTTCAAATGTGTCCACTATATTCATATACCTGCTATGTACGCATCCATAAACTATTGTCTGTAACATGTTTTCAACATTCAGTGTTCTTAATTGTAAATTGTAGCACATGTGTTACTCTACACCTGTTGTGTCAAATTACCAAAAACCAAAAAGGACGTACGTTTGTAATCAACCTGCAATAGTTCAAAGTGGCATACACTATACATGTATAGCATTTGAATAACAGCATCATTACAAATTCCTAATATACGCGTACATGACTTCTTTGTAGTATTTGCATTTCTTTGCTAAAATGAATATTTGACAAATGTGCGTCTAACAGTATGTATGACTTCTGAAAAGATGTATATTTCTCTAGCCAATGTATATCAGTATACAACTTATAAAATATATACGTACAAGTCGATAGTAGTATGTATGTAGTCTGAACAAGTCATTCCGGGGTATTCAAAAATAAATCTGGTCTAGTCTAAGAAGTATTCACATCTGACCTACATACATATAACTACAAAATACAACATGATACCATATGTAGTTGTAGTGTTATTCCGAAAGTGATCCAGATGGAAACTAATACATCAGTAGGACAATACTATTACACAAAGAAAATCCCCGAATAAATCAATTTTCAGCAGTCAAATTATTTGCATTAGACAAGCTCATGTGTTACCATGTGTAGTCACATACACTCATAGGACCATCAAGCCGCGCTTAAATCCCCATAAATGATAAACACAAGTTATACAATGTATCAAAATGTTCATCTAATCAATATCACATAACCCATTAAATTTGGTTTTATTGTGCAATTGAACTAATGCCTACATGGCATTCTAACTATTTGCAAAGAGGGCCATAATCAGGTTTCTGTAAGACGTTTTGTGCCGCATTGTACCACAGTTTGTGTATTTGCTGGCTCATTAATTTGGTGTCATCGGAATATATATTTCTCTATTTGACAACAGGCCTAGGCAATGTCATTCTTATTACCTCAGAAGTCTATAATAATGTACAATGTGTACATTTATTTCCTGAGTGCAGAATTATATCTACCTGTTTAACATATCCATACTACACATCGTTTGTAGCTAATAGACATGTCCTTGCGACATACATGTACATATATATACCCATATGTGGCATTGAATCCGCAAAACAATCCATATAGTTGTCTTTAAAATATATTACACCCCTGATGGACAATCATTTTCCATTACTATAGCAACGAGAGATAGGTATTCGAGTAAATGTCATGGGATAGCACATTTTGGTGTCACCGCAAGATGCGGTACCTCCTCGTGATAAGGGTTTAAGAAATTTAAGCTGTATTAAAAAATGTATATATATAGATCCGTAAATACGAGATCCAAATTGCAAAAGCGGCCATGTTGATGGTCATCTTGAAACTGATAATCATGGTGACACTATCTGTGATTAGGTTTTGGGTTTATTTGTTACACTAATGTTTAAGTAGAAACAACACATATAGCACATGTAGTGTTTAATGCCGAACTGATTACACCAGTGACTGCATGAATTATATATCGTTACAATGTATTGTATTTATTTTCCAATGTTTACAACTCACGAACAAGGGTTAATTTAAATTAGTGGCATACGTGAAGACATATGTGGGATCCTTAAAGGTACACGCCCACTCAGTAGGCACAAACTGTCTTTATAGGAATTAAATAAGTGTATAATTGTGACACTATTCTACCAGTTCTAAAGATTACGATTAAAGATGCACATATGATCATTTAGTAATATTTGTTTTACTGATCATGCTGATAGTGACGCGCGTTGGTGTCAGGCTATTTTCATATGCAAATGAGGCATGGTATTTTTTAATTATTTATACTAATTAAATGCGTCACCTGAACAAAAAATAATATTGTTGACAGATTATAAAGTTTGATAATTGCACATCAAAACATAAATACAGAATATAAATAGTAATGTCCGTTAACATTTTAAGGAAACACGGTTATCGCCCCTGATATATCAGTGTGGAAAGTTACGTCTGATATAAAATGTATACTTTTGCCAATTAATACATAGGGTAATGGTGATGAATGTTTATTTTGCCAGAACATGTCTCAGATGATGTATCTGATATAAAGAACACGTTGTGCCTACTGAGTGGGCATGTACCTTTAATGTGGTAGACAGCATTGCATATTTGCAATAAGTATACACATGCCATTCATCATACCATACTGCAATGATGATGATGCTCGCTTAATTGTGAAATGTGTGCTCGTTACCAATCGCATTAACTATACAGTCCAATAATAACATTTTATTCCTTGTCAATAGTCAATCCATTTTGGAAACACTTTGAAACATTTCTTCAATATTCAAAATGATGGAGATACATCCGTATTTGTCTTTCAAACTAAACTTATCACATTCTATACATAGCAATGATAGTGTTGTTTAATTACTAAAAACTGCAGCTTCATCGTCAATATTATTGAATATCAGATCATTTTGGCGGCCATTTTGAAAATATAATTATAGCATTGTATACCTGGATATGTATATTTTATCAAGTGATTTGATGTGTATATCGAACTGGTATGGCTACATGTACTATGTACATGAAATTGTGTTTACAACAACTCCATAGAGTAAAGAATATAACAAAATAAGCCACATTTTGGCGGCCATTTTGATTTTCTGACAATTGTGGAAGGATATTGCATCAATATCTCCTGTATTTTCTTTTTATTTATGAGGAAAAGTATTGTATATGTGTTTCACCTTTATGAATGTCTGTAATCGTTCGTAACAGCACATGATTCTCAAGAAAATGTTGTACAATAGGCTATTTCGGCAGCCATTTTGACACACACATGTATATTGCTATTTGCTGATGTAATTACAATGTACATGTAAGATGTATTTTAAATCATTTTACATTCAAATTGTGACTTAATTATAGCAATTTTCCCGGTTAATATTTATCAGACTGAACGTTAACAGTGCTTAATAAATGCTTAATAAAACAATACAACAATAATAAAAATGGCTGCCATTTGTTCATCCAGCTGCTTTTTGAACGCAGACAACCATGATTGATATACAATAGGCTACTGAATCCGAATATCATACTCACCAAAAATCCCACATGGAGGGAGGGGGGGGGGGGGGGGGGTGTTGTTGCTGGCGCATGCTCTATATAGTGGCTGTTGAGAAAGTATGTGATTGCTTCGATGTGTTATTGTTTTAGCATTTGTTTTTAATTTCTATTTCACCGTTGTGCATTTGTTGTTCGGAAGTTAACATAATTGGGGAAGTATCTGTTTTATTTGTCATTTATTGACTGACCCAGTTTGTCTATATATTGTTTGACTGAATCTTGCCGTCTTCCCCGTCGTCATTCCATAGTATACCATTCGCTGAGTGTGTACTATCTGTTTGTGGTATATATCACGGTTCGTCCGCATGTACGAGGAGATAAACCGCGAGCTTTAGCGAGCGGATTATCGTTCGTACATGCGGACAAACGTGATCAAACTTATTTTGTCACATCCTCATGCACATATCTTGCACACGAGCTGTGTTAATAGAAACAACACCGGAAATGTGTCAAAGATGTGATAATAACTCTTTCAGCACTATATACATGTATATGGGTATTGGCAAACAGTTGAGATCCAGATGAGCCGGCTCGTGATTAAGATATGCACTTGTAATTTTCATATTTTAAGAACAAAAACACCCCCTTTTCATAAATGGACTAGTCTGAATATCATTTTATGATGGTTGGATTGATCGGAAAAATCAACATAGTTATATCACAGTCCATTTCAGTTGGTTGAAAGGGTTAACATTGCTGTTTATGGACTTGATGTACGTATCTCGGAGGGACATGGCGACAATTGGGAGACGTACTGTGTCATCAAAACTGTATTTAATGTTTAGTAACTATTTGGTGTTATGTACATGCATATTCCTATAGAACTGATGAAGGGACTCGTCGTAGTATATACTATAATGTAGACATATAGTCCATTATTTGTTTACGGTTTCAGTTTTGTGTAATCAACTTTTCTTTCTTTGCCATAGTTGTATTTGCAATTATTAATATTATCTTTCATTTCATGTATGTTACACTTGTTTTTGGTTGTGAAATTATTTATTTTTTTGTCCACGATATTAATACTTTTTGATTACCTCGCATGTTTCGGTCGTTTTTTATGAATGATGACAAGGTAAGCGGTAGGGTTGCGATGATCCGCTAACGAGATCAACCGCCTCGAGTGAACTGCTTTGTTCACATGCCGTTCCAAGGCGACATACTTACAGTCATGTCTCTATGTACTGTTCTTTATTGCGATTTATCTTTCCTGCTGGATGGTTATTTACTAGGTAGTTCATTGGGGAATTGTTGCTGTGGGCCTTTGGTCACGTTTGCTTTATGTTTATGTATTTCTCGTACCGTTGCATTCCTTTTGGGACTGCATAGAGCTGTTCGTCGAATGCATGCTTGTGTCGCGGCGACCGCTCCCCGACCAATGTTGTGCGCGTGTCATGTGTTTATCATGATGTATTGCGGTAGTTTCACATTTACATACAGTGGGGTCAGCGTGTAAGTGAACACACGAACGAACACGACAGGTTGGAAACAACCTGTCGTGTTCGTTCGTGTGTGCACTTACACGCTGACCCCACTGTATGTTCATGGGTCTCCTTTGATTATCTTTTCCTGTATTTTACCTTTTTCATTACCTTGGACGTTAAATATTTGTTGATGGATCTTGTGTCTGTTTGTGTTATTAGTTGCATTTATTGGATATTGTGTTTACCATGCTTGACGGTACACCGCTAGTGTTGTGGCCTCGGGGCATATGGAATACCGTGAATACACATACTAGTATACACATGTTTCATATTGTTTTAAATAGATACATTCTTGATTACCTGGCATATTATGTCTCCTTTGATAAACTATTTATTTTGTGTTGACAATATGCACGGTGTGCCCAAAGAATTATTCAGGAATTTTCAAATGAAGTGTAAGTTGTCATTAAGTTTTTATTTTCGGACATTGACACAAAGTTAAATTGTTGCACGTAACAACTCAACTACACAGCTCCAGATAAGGTGCGTATTTGCGTAAATACCCAATTAAAATTGCCAAAAAACCAATAGAAATCAGAAGTAGTGAGTATCAAAAAGCAATGACAAATTTGTGGTATCTTTATCATGATACAGAAAACAATAAACAGACCACAAATATAGCATATTTTCTTATTTTCCAATGAAAACACATCTTGGTATTTCATTAGAATTGGCTCCGAGGAGACAATTCTAATGAAATACCAAGATGAGTTTTCATTTAGAAGCAAACTATTCAATAAGTGCGGTCTGCTGATATGTAAACAGTAGTGTAATTCTATTTTACACAATTAACATTTTGAAATACCCAATTGCTTCGGAAATGATGGAGTGACAATATTCAATTACTAATTCCTTATCTGGAGCGCTGCAACTATGAATCGTTCTTCATGGACCGTGACAACGGGTACAACAATCAAGTGCCAATGCACGTTTGCAATATAACTGCTGCATTGTTTATTTGTAATGGTAGTCATGCTCTGTCATTAGGCTACAACAAATTAATGATTCTCATCCCCGCCCGCCCCTAATAAAACGGCCCGCCCAAGGGCTTTTTTATTTAAAAAAAAGAAAAAAAAAAGAAATTAAATTAAAAAACATTTGGTAAAATTTACGAGAATGATGCGGCCCGCGTATTATACCGCTCCCACAGCTTTTTATCTGAGTGCTTTACGTAGTACTATACAGCAACCCCGGAACCCGCCCCGTCCAGATTAGCAATACTTCAATATGAACATGTTATTACAAAACACTATTGCACGCAACTGCGCCTTGCCGTTCAACACCTCGTTTTAGTATTTCCTGAAAATAAAAGTGTCCCACCCGCCCAATTTTCCACCCAAAATTTGGATGAGAATCTAATTTTTGTCGCTTTATCATGGATCTTTTGACTGTGCTTCGTCTTGTAATGTTAAATTCACGTTAGCGAAGTTCAATCCAGTCTGATCAGTGAAAAAATAGCCTTAGTCGTCGTTGAGCACGACTATCATTTCAACAGTGTACATTTTGCAAATGTCGGTGGTATTATGTGCGATTTCCTCTACATTCAGCTGCGCCGGATTGGTACTGGACGTGGAGGCGTTTGTGTCATGGTCACAGCCAATAATGGTACGCCACAGTGTAAAGTGGGCGTATTCACAATTAATATAAAAATAGACACAAATGTTTGTTATTAGCTGATCTATTTATAGATCGGCTATATATTGGTTATCCATCGGTTTGTGAAAAAGTTTGTAACCACCATTTTCTCCTATATTCTATAATCTACAAACGCGAAATTTGTTGTATCACTTCCAAATTACATCAACCGGATACTTTTCCATTTTTGGCCATTATCTCTGTTGTAAACTTTAAATATAGCGAAATAACACAATTTGGCTATAAATAAACGTCTTCACTACAAGAGTTCGGTAAACTAAAGTTAGGCGGTTTGTAATTTGGATATAAATAAACGTTTTATCTACAAGAGTTCGGTAAACTAAAGTTAGGCGGTTTGCCTTCTAGTCCAGGTGCAATTGTAGGTATATATATAAGATTCCGCCACCTCGTGTTAATTTATGGCACCCGGTGTTTTTATAATCTTGAATGTATAAGGTTTCCAAAAAATTCTGGTGCCATTTTTTAAACCAAGTTCAAGGTAATTTCAAGGTCATTGAACTTTATGCTTGATGGAAGTCGAAAATTGCCTATATATGAGCCAATAGGTCAGGTCATGGTCCTTAACTTAGAAATTGGTGTAAGTTGTTAAAAAACATTTATGATGGATATATTAACGAATTTACGTAAACTACGCTAATATTAAGTATATAATTATCATATTTTCAAGATGGCCGCCAAAAATCGGGTATTTATGAGATTTCGGTTGACTTGCTACATATTTGTGCAATGCTAAGCACCTTCACCTATATTCAAAGGTCAATTCTTTCAACTGGAATAATATTTTTTACATTTGACTACCATAAGTATTGCTATGATCAGATATTAATGATAGCTAAATATAACTGGGAGAATTTGGTTGGGGAGGAAATCAACACTTCTCTCACTTTTCCCTGAGATTCCGTAACTACTAAAATGTGGACATATATTGAACCCTGATTTAATCGGCTAATAACATTATGCTCTGCATGACTTTTCATTTGTTTGTTTGTTTGTTTATTGGTGTTTAACGGCCTATCAACAGTTATGGTCATGTAAGGCCGGGCAAACGGGTTCGATCCCGTTTTAACCTGCTGCATTGGGGTGTGTGTGTGTGTGGGGGGGGGGGGTGGGGGGGGGGGATCCCAAAATCACATACAAAAAGACAAGGACGTATGTGAGGGCCAAACTATCGAAATGACAGTGGGTTACAGCGGGAAATAATTATAACGTAACTGAATAATGAACCGGCAGAATATTAAATGTAGAGGGGCCGACACAGGGTCATGTCCGACGCACACACTTCTCAACTGTGCCGAGCTAGATTTTAATCCATTTTTATGTGAACAAAATATATTCTTATTTCTCATCCAAAATGTATGTCGTTACCACTCTTCGAGACTGCTTGATTGAGTGGTAACGATATATCCTTTTGATGAGAAATCAGAAAATTTGCAGATTTTTTGTTACAAATGTGTATACCAATATATGGGTATTCCGCATGGCATGGATTAAATACACACAAAATGCACCATATCTACGTTGTGAGTATCAAACATAGAATATTCATGTTTTCAAACATGGAATGTACAGTGGAATGAACTAATGTGATTAATTAAATACATTTATATACAAGATGTCATACCCAGTGACTTAATGGGTTTGCGATCACTGTACCTCGGCATTTGCCTGCTCATCAATGAAGTCTCATTGGGGCCTTCATTGGTGCAAATACTATTATGCGAAATAACTCTTGCATCTGGTAAGTCATATAGAGAATATTAGGTTAGTGCCGTGAATGGGAAAACATATCTGGCAAGGCTCAAGAATTTCTTTATTTCTCATCAGAAGTATATGTAGTGACCACCATTTGAACCGTCTCGCCGAGACGGTTCAAATGAGTGGTCACAACATATACTTTGGTTCAGAAATAAAGAAAATAGATAGAGAATAGTAGGTTAGTGCCGTGAATGGGAACAAATATCTGGCAAGGCTCAGGAAACGGGATGGGCTAGGCTCTGCCGAGCACATCCCGTTTCCGTGCCGCGCCAGATATGTTTTTCCCGTTCACGGCACTTATCTACTATTCTATTTATCCCGTCAACAGCTACAAATGGCTGTAAAATGCAAAAATAGTATTGACTGGATATCAAAAATGTTTCACGGCACCGTGTTTCACGGCACATACGCACTGTGTTGACGGGATAAATGGATTATCTCTATAAACCAGTCTAAAGAATAGGTGATCGAACTTGAAAAAGCACGAGTAACGTTCCCTAGAAGTTTATAGAACTACTTACAGGGCACCATCATCGTTGAATTGGCGGATTTCGTCGGTTGGACGTCACATTGCTTAGCTTAAACCTGGCAACGTGACATCAAACAAATTACCATATTTATAAATACTGGCATATTTAAATAAGTGGACGTCGATAGGTAATGGGTAACTCTACTGACCAGAACTGAAATGTAATTTTAGGTCGAGATCCATAAACGAATATGGTGGCAATCCATCTATTAAATGGTCAAAATTAACTAAGAAAAACAAAACGCCATGTAAATTGATAACGATATAACCATACAATTACATGTACAACATATATAACTATAAGTTTGTATAACATATAAAATAAACAAACGAAGACTCATCACATTTATAACATAATGTATGAAGCAGCGGGCTATACGTCTGATTGAGGATATACAGTTACTATTTTATCCCGTCAACACAGTGCGTATGTGCCGTGAAACACGGTGCCGTGAAACATTTTTGATATCCAGTCAATACTATTTTTGCATTTTACAGCCATTTGTAGGTGTTGACGGGATAAATAGAATAGTAGGTTAGTGCCGTGAATGGGAAAAAATATCTGGCGCAGCACGGAAACGGGATGTGCTCGGCAGAGCCTCGCCCATCCCGTTTCCTGAGCCTTACCAGATATTTTTTCCCATTCACGGCACTAACCTACTATTCTCTATCTATTTTCCTTATTTCTGAACCAAATTATATGTTGTGACCACTCATTTGAACCGTCTCGGCGAGACGGTTCAAATGAGTGGTCACAACATATACTTCTGATGAGAAATAAAGAAATTCTTGAGCCTTGCCGGATATTTTTTCCCATTCACGGCACTAACCTACTATTCTCTATATACACAGTCGAACTGCAACATAGTTTACCAAGTTATTACATATAAAGGGTAGACGTGTATTAGAAGCATACATGTTCTATAACACATTCCAAAACCGATGAAGTATATAATTATTATGTTTTAATTTGTAATTAAATCGCCCAAATCCACACGGCCATGCTCTCCGTGATCCTATAAGCTAAGCCAGCGGAGATAATGGACCCTAAACTATTTTCGCTGGTGTAAATCGGAGTGCTCATACAATCGCAGATCAATCAAATCTGTTATGTATGGTCATAAACAGTGTTCAAATGCCTAGCCGTAATAGTTACCAGGGTAGCCGTTACTTAAACAATATGTATTTAAGGAATATAACCATGGGCTGTTGCGTTTACTGTATTATGAACAACATACGCAACTGCCCATGGTTTTATGACTTATATTTACACTGCATTTTCGGATAGTTTCAAAGATGTAACCTTATACGGCGTAAACATTAGGAATCTTATTGTTTTACGTTTTGTCGCAATTCATGGAACAGCGACGTTGCCGGACGTTATTGACAACGACGATGAACGTCATGTAATCTAATGACGTCAAACACACTTTAACGAATCAACAACTTCGCGCGACCTGACGTGGGACTAATGTAATGTACAGGGATATAAACGCAATACGTTGATGGGCGTTTCCATTGTGAATTTAAGGATATTGTAACTATTAAGTAATAACGTTACAGTCAAATTATTGCAAGTGACTAACTCGTGGGATTTGACCGAAAGCATAAATTGTCGTAGTCATCTCCCAAATGGGTAGCCCTTGTATTGTTAGATTACGTGGCTATGTATACAGGATAGCATGGGCGGAATCAGGGGGGGAGTGGGGGGGGGGGGGCGGAACCGGCGCGTGCCCCCGCTAAAATTCGCCGAGTAAAGATTTTTTACAAGTTACAAGGCACGTTTCATGCCAAGTGCCATATGCATTCCATGCATTTTTCGGTCGTTGTCTTATTGTTTCAAAATTTAAACGTTTTCAATCAAAAATCATGTCTAAACATACTGTGACAGTGTCAATATTTTTGCTCCAAAATGCGCCAGAACGCAGGAAATGCGATGTAGATTTCAAAAAATTTCCGGGGTGGGGGAGGAATGCCCCCGGACCCCCCTAGCGCTATCCCGAGCCCTGCTCGGTCGACTATTTTGCAAAGTAGTTACGCCCCCCCCCCCCTAACCCGAAATCCTGGATCCGCGCCTGGATAGCCTGTGGTTACATGTACATGTAAGGTACGTGTTCTCAGCAAGGGTCCATTTTCAAAAGGAATGTTAATTTTAATCAGAGTTGAAAAACAACAATGATTGAAATAGTAGACTAGATTCTGTTCTTATGATAATGTTCTAATATATCTGAATATTGTTGACGCGGTTACACTTGCGAACAGAATTGTACATGTGTTCAACAATTAAATGACACATGAACTCTTTAATGAAAAGAAATTACCCTACCATATATGTACTCGCACAGCGCATTTAACACAACTTTAATAATAATGTATTATACACAATTTGGTGGGTGTGGTAATGTAAGTTTGTACGGGCCACGACTTGAGATGTACGTGTGTCCGTATCTTAGTCCTACTCCCGTGTTCGTGTGGATACGGATATGCTTACCGGAAGTGTAATTGAAGAGGAAATTATCAAGGGATGTTACTGTATAACAACTGTTAACGGAAGGTAACAGCAATTCACTTATCGGAATGGGCGATGTAAATGACCAGCAATCACTTCTAACTCTGGGCCTCAGGTTTTTTTGACCTGCTTTGTGATTCACAAACACCGTGTGAAATAGTGACTCATACAGCAGGCGAATTCTCTGCTCAACCGGCTCAAATAAATAGAGAATAGTAGGTTAGTGCCGTGAATGGGAAAACATATCTGGCAATGCTCAGGTTTCCGTGCCGCGCCAGATTTTTTTCCCCATTCACGGCACTAACCTACTATTCTATTTATACCTACAAATGGCTTTAAAATGCCAAAAAATAACCCCAGCCACCGCACATATTCATACGCAGTGATTAGGTCGTATTGACAGGATATCAAAAATGTTTCACGGCACCGTGTTTCACGGCACATACGCACTGTGTTGACTGGATAAAACATGTTCATTGCAATATTGTGAATGTCAATGGAAGTTTCCGTGTCCGTTGATGATTGACCTCTTCTTCTAATGGTAACCGTCGTCATAGCTACTGTATGCAGACTTCATTTCCGGTTACCGGTATGTAAGTAGTTGTTAGCTGCTTATTGCCAATTGTGATACAAATCTGAAATACACAAAATATCATCTGTCATATGATACCATTACAAGACATAGTCAATAAATACATGACTACCAGAACGAAAGCACAAGCACTTTGTGGTACTACTGTCTGTTCCACGTTTTGTTGCTGCCGACGAACTTTTGGGCATTAAACACATTATTTAAAAGTAGGTACTTTTTTATCAATAACAAAAAAGTCACCCTCCCCAAAAAATATTATTCGATTTCCATCAAATATTGATTTTATTGCGAACATTTTTTCCTATGGGAATTTAACATGGGCAATCAATTTCCGAAACCTGGCGAGATAGCTTGAAAATGATGTAACTAAGAAAACAAAAGTTAGATTTTGAAAATCGATCCACAAATAAAAAAAATATTACACAAAAATCTATTTTTAGCCCCCATTTTAAATTTCCATAGGAAAATCGTTTTTTCGCAATAAAATCAAGAATATTCTTTATGGGGAGGGTGACTTTTGTTATTGATAAAAAAGTACTTTATTTTAAATATTTTTTGGATTTAATTTGTTTAATAGCCAAAAGTTCGTCGGCAGCAAAACGTGGAACAGACAGTAGTGTACCTTGGGCGCTGCTCGCTAAATCAGTAATTGTAACGCACGAGAAGGCCGGGACCAGCAGGGTGTCCGGTTGAGAGAGGTTCCACTGTCATTAAGCACTCTCATTTTCATTCCTGAACAGACATAACAAAAATGAAATAACAGCGAAACCTGTCTAAATGGAACACAGCGGGGTCGCCAGGGTGTCCGGTTTAGAAAGGTTCCACTGTATGTGATATTGAACGCTTGAATACTGGTTTACTTAACCCTTTCAACCCTAAGGAACTGGAATGGACTGTGATATGTTAATGTTCCGACCAATCCAATGGTCACAAAATGATTTTCAGATTTGTCCATTTATGAAAAGGGAGTGTTTTTGTTCCAAGAAATATGAAAATTACTTGCAAAAAGTGCAGATCCTGATGAGACCACTCGTTACGAGCCAGCTCACCTGGATCTGCACTGTTTGCATAAACCGCTATAGGCTAGCGGGCTTTCGGGTTCAAAGGGTTAAATCTGCTATGGTTTTGGACAATTAAACGCAATCCATCAAATATAAGTATGTCGGCTGTTTGCTACGGAGCCCCGCAGGGGACATGGATTTTTTTTTATTAATTCGTTCCCACGAAATAACAATTCGTTCCCTAAATTTCTTAATTCGTTCCCTCGAATTAACAATTCGTTCACACGACATAACAATTCGTTCCCTCGAATTAACAATTCGTTCCCACGAAATGACAATTCGTTCCCTAAATTTCACAATTCGGTCCCTCGAATTAACAATTCGTCCCCATGACATTACAATTCGTTCCCTCGAATTAACTATTTGTTTTTATTAATTCGTTCCCACGAAATGACAAATCGTTCCCTCAATTTAACAATTCGGTCCCTCGAATTAACAATTCGTTCCCACGACATAACAATTCGTTACCTCGAATTAACAAATCGTTCCCACGAAATGACAAATCGTTCCCTAAATTTCACAATTCGTTCCCTCGAATTAACAATTCGTTCCCACGAAATAACAATTCGTTCCTACGGGAAAGAATTGTTAATTCGTTCCCACGGGAACGAATTGTTAATTCGTAGGAACGAATTGTTAATTCGTAGGAACGAATTGTTAATTCGTGGGAACGAATTAATAAAAAAAAGAGTTTTAAGTCCCCTGTGGGGCTCCGTAGTTTGCATATAAAATGTGTAACTTACGTCTGTAGTTCAGGTGAAACACCCTTACGGAAAGGGAATGCAGCACATTCCACCAGTCGACCGACAACCGAAGTCGAACTCCGTCGTCCGACAGTGCTGGTTGAGGAAACTGAACATATTCTGGCCCCGGCGGATCCGCGGGATTTCGGCGGCTTCCGGCGCCTCGGCAGCTGGCGCTTGTCGCTTCTTCCGCGAAAACATCATCATACCCATCAAGTCATTCATTCCAGTGCCGAAGAAATTCCCCCATGGCGACTGTTGTTGTTGCTGAGCTGGCAGCGTGGGTCGTTGATTCCACGGATCCTGCGGACCGTATCGACTTGCCGTGACCTGAGGCGGGAGATTGGCTGCGGCGGCCGCCTGTTGTGGGGTAGGTTTATAACCTGCATGGCCGGCTGCCGGGGTCGGTTTACCGGACATGCCAGGCGGTTTTCCAGGTGTGGGTGGGCTTGACATTCCATGCGGAGGCGGACCCGGTCGTCCAGGACGTGTACCAGGCCTGGTCCTGGTTCTGGCTCCCCGCCCACGTCCCCGTCCTCGTCCTCGTCCCCTGGAACCTGCTCCCCGGCGCCGTACCGGCGGGGGCGGGGGCGGGGGCGGGATTGTGTTGATACAGAAGCCGCCCTCCATCATACACTGGTTCTGCACCTCTGCAAAGATAATTGTCCAGAAATGAAGTAGACGGTCTTCTGTGAGTGATGAGTGATGTTACATGTATGGCCAGTTTGTTATGAAATCAGTCAACGATTTCAATAAAGGAATACACCATGGGATGTTGCGTTTACTGGGGTATGTAATAACAGCAGAGCTTTAAACATGTATACTAATTTAATTACTACTTTACTAAATGAGTTGATGATATGCGATATCTTACTAAGTTAAATTATTGAGTAATATTTCTTATATGAGACGTGCCTAGTGATGTTGTACCTTCCGACAAAGTTCTGCGTTATTTCATGAAATACATTAAACTTTTACAAAATTTAACAATTTGTCCATGAATACAACCAACAGTTGATTTTTTTTTCGAGTATATGCGGAATTATGAATTCTATTCCGCATGTACCCTGAGATTTGTTTCAACTTCTGTCATTTACGGAACCATTTTTTGTAACTTTATTTGATAAAATATCGCAGATGTGCGTATGTACTAAATTACATGGCGTGTCTCATATACTCTTAGAATGCACCGTTTGTTGCTAAGAATGAAACAAATCCCCGGGTGGTGGCGGGGAGAATGCTCCCTGACCCCCATATCGGGACTCGTTTCGCCTTGTATGGGTTACGACACTGGACATGCAGGAAATGCATTATTTACACCATTTAAACATGATTAACATAATATGTGTAGTTAGTTTCGGATCTATACATTTTGGTCCGACGGTCTGTTTATCATCTTCATGTTCATCTGGCGATTGAATCACGAATATTTCGATATCTGTTCAGACAACCCGTAGGTGTATTATTAAGACGTACTTTGAATTCCTGCCGTTGACATTTTAGCAACCACCAAGGTGGTCAAATGCTATTGAGTTTATCTTTCTCAACACTAATAAATAACCTATATTTGAAGTGGTGTATATCCAGAACAGGGAGTGTACAGCTTAAGGGGGAAATTACTAGCAGAGAACAGCCAGCTATGTGGTAAACGGTTATGTTTCTATGAAAACAACCAATGTTGTTGGTCCACGACATGGAGTCACTGACCAAAAGGTTGATGTAAGTACACACAAACGTACGTGTAGCATACATCGTTAGTCGCCTTTTCCCTGTCGACGGGGAAGACACATTAAAGTAATTTATATCCATAATTTTTCTCCACATTTCCATATTTGACACCTTGTCTTCGCTCTCCTGACATATTAAGTCACGTTTTTCACCCAGACCATCACAGCAGGTATATTTTATTCGCCCAGTCTCTTGAAGAAACCAGGTTTGTTATGTACAGTGAAGCCTCTCTACACCGAAGACCCTGAGAGGTCCTCAGAATGTCCGGTTAACACAGGTTTCACTGTGATTCGAGCGTATGAGAACTCCAAGACATGCATGTGTGCTTTTTGCGAGCACGAATAGTATTACCGCCAGAGATAAATTGCAGTGACAATAGCGAGTTTATGTAGCCTATTTCACCAACATTGCAAAGTATACTTTTCTAGCAAAGTATAGTTTGAGGGAGTAATCATTTCTTTCACAAAATGCACTATTTCATATAGAACTCACGACTGCATATATTTGATGATTAAAAGTATGCAGAATTATTATACTGAATTTATTACATTATCACAGCCAAAATAGCTGTGATAATGTAATAAATTCAGTATAATAAAAATTAATAAATTTATCCTAAAATTGAAAATTTCTCCCTCAAAGTATACTTTGCTAGAAAAGTATACTTTGAAATTTTGATGAAATCGGCTACTGGACGTGATGTTTCGACATGTGATCTACTGTGTTATATTTGCGACTAATGTAGACTATGCCCATCTTGCTCTTCCGCGTGATCTGAACACGTTACATTGTACTGATCGGTATTAGGTCAAATAAAACATCAATTAATATACCTTTGTCGTTAATTGGCTGCGTGATTGGGCATGCTACATGTAATCTGAATTGCGATAAGAGCGGTGCCGTCAAATCGTGGCATAAATGACATATTTGCAGATTAATTACTTTGTACACTAAGGTCATGTCATAACTAATGCTACATAAAATATGTAAATGCTCTATGCAATTCACAGGATAATTCATCCTGCCAGTGTAAATTGGTTAAACTACCAGATTAAACAATACAATATTAAGCAACACAAACTGGCATCGATATGTCATATTTACAGGTTATTTGATTTGTATGTGGATATCACAGGTGATTCTAGCGTGTTTGTAACGATATTGCGCTCCTAAAGTTGCTAAAGTCGCGCAATATCGCACGCTGCGGAACTCGTGTATATATCCACCATAGGTGATTCTAGCGTGTCTTGGATGGTCAATTATTCGTTGTATATACATGAAACACCTTTCTAAAAAATGTACAAAACAATTCAAATGTGCCCGGGTGTAATATAATAGTACTTAGAAAGGTACAAAACTCCAATTCGCCACCATTGAAACGAATCCCCACGCGATATAGACAATTGGAACTCGCCTATACAACGCATTACAGCGTGTCGACACCGCTGCTTGGGGTGGGTTTTCGGCATGTATTTTACAGTTGCTAAATAAATACATTAACATAAATCTCAAAAATGTTGAGTGTAAACAGCATTAAAAACGTGTCTCACTAATCTAAATTCGCTTTTTAAAATCAGACACGTTCACTTCCTGGATAAAAATGAATATTAGCCACCATCTTTAAAAATATCGAATCACGTGACACGCACTGATTTGGTTGGCTAATGGAAATGACGTCAGTCTCCAGTAACCAACCAAACCACTGCGTGCACATGATTGAAATATTTTCAAAGATGGCGGCTAATAGTCATTGAGAATGCGGAAGTGAACGTGTATGATTTTAAAAAGCGAATTTAGGTTAGTGAGACGCGTTTTTAGTGCAGTTTACACTCGAAATCTTTGAGATTTATATTAATGTAGTACTATCAGCAACTGTAAAATCTATGCCGAAAACCTACCCCAAGCAGCGGTTTCGGCACGCTGTAATGCGTTTTATAGGCGAGTTCCAATTGTCTATATCGCGTGGGGACTCTTTTCAATGGTGGCGAATGGGAGTTTTGTACCTTTCTAAGTACTATTATATTTACACCCTGGCACATTTGAATTGTGTTGTTTAGAAAAGCGTTTCATTTATTTTCAAACAATAATTGACCATCCAAGACACGCTAGAATTACCTGTGGTGGATATATGCACGAGTTCCGCAGCGTGCAATATTGCGCGACTTTAGCAACTTTAGGAGAGCAATATCGTTGCGCGGCGGAACGAGTCGCAAATATCCACATACAAATCAAATAACCTTTTTATTATATGCGTAAATCATTTGCGAGGTGAAGCTTATTTTCGGCACTGACCAATATGAACTCGGACACGTGGAAAAATATTGATATGTTGTGTGTTTCAATGGGAAACGAAAGTACGTATGTAATAAATATACATATTTTGTGAAACGTCGCCTGAAATCATGATGCAAATGATTATTTTAACATGAAAACCAAAAAGGATATAGAAAAATAAACAACCTGTCTAAAGTACAAATTGGTCATATTGAACAATACACTGAGCACATGTCAACGGTTTTCATCATGCTTAGCCTTAGATTGTACAAAACACAAACCGTGTTGGTGTGATTTCCTTTGATCCATAGAAAAAGTGAATATACAAACTTACAAAAATAACAAATATAAGACGGCCGCTTTATTATACTGAATTTATTACATTATCACAGCCAAAATGGCTGTGATAATGTAATAAATTCAGTATAATAAAAATTAATAAATATACATGTATCCTAAAATTGAAAATTTCTCCCTCAAAGTACAATCGAAACTCCCCGAACGGCCACCTCTCTACAACAACACCCTCTCTGTAACAGCCGCTATTTTATATCCCAAATGGATGATTTCCTCTATATCTAACCCTTAGACTGCTGAGCATGAACATTGTCCTCTGATGTTGCTTTAGCATTCTTTCTCAATAAAAACATGTTTTGACAGCACTTTAGAATCATTTCCAGAATGCTATCAAAGCATGTATTTGATGAGAATTATCGAAGAAAATAAATAAACACCAGACCACAAAATTTAATTCAGCATTAACCTCCCTACAACAGCCACCTCTATACAACAGCCAGTGTTGCGTCTTCCTATGGGTGGCTGTTGTAGAGAGGTTGCACTGTATTAGCCCACGGGACAGATGTGTGAAAAACTTCGGGAAAATATTGTCATATATTTAATGCTAATGGTACATGCTGTCTGGATGATTGCCTTTTGTCTGATATCAGGTTTAGGATATTTGTTAACCCTTACACCGCTATCTGAATGTTTTGTCGTCAGCTGTTTATTTTCTATTTTCCATTTTTATCATCAAAACATGCTTTGACAGCACTTCAGAATCATTTACAATGGAAATGATTCTGAAGTGATGTCAAAACATGTTTTTATTGAGAAATAAGGCAATATATAAAAGCAACAGCGGACGACAATTGTTGTGTGTAGCGGTCTAAGGGTTAATTATCTACATCTAAGTAACATTCATGCCAACAAAGAGAGAGGGTCGTGAAAATCTAACATCATTATCTGATGATAATGGTCAATGCCATTCGCAAATAATGACTAAGAAACAGTTAAACAAATAATAAATACGTGTAACAGTTAGCCTTCATAGCTTCAAAATGCTTTTCTGGACACATGACAAAAACGTGTGTCTTTGAGAAAACGTCTTTTCTATGGTCCTCGGTAAAACGAGTCTACCGATACGAACTGTGCACATGACAGTTGCATCTGGTTATACCCCTTATGTGAGTATTACTCATAATCATATATTAGGGGAAGGGTCCAAGTCACTTTGGTGTGATATGGACCTGGCACCAGGCCAGGTTATTCTAATTTCAGGGCTGAATATATTTTTTCTCGGTGTAAATATTCTGTTCTGATTTTGGGATCCCACTCCGCCCCCACCCCCCCCCCCCACCCCCCCCCCCCCCCCCCCCCCCCCCCCCCCCCCCCCCCCCCCCCCCCCCCCCTTCAGCAGGTAATAATGGGATCGAACCCGTGTGCCCGGCCTTACATGACCTTAGATGTTGATAGGCTGTTAAACATCAATACACAAACAAAGAAACGATCTGTGTTACATCGCTAGTCAACATGATAGTTTGTATAGTTAAAATTAAAACTACTGTTTGAAAAACAAATTGGGAATACATGTCGATGACTCAGCAGGCCTATTAATAAAATCAATTATTATATACGTACTTCAGTTTCCTATTGAAACATAATGGAGCACGTCAATAGTTTGCCATATTGGCGTCTTGTGAGTTCATATTGGTCAGTGCCGGAACTACGCTTCACCTCGCAAAATAGTTCTAATCCCCACTAATGTGTTGAAGTTATTATTAGCCGATCTATTTATAGATCGGCTATATATTGGTTATCCATTGGTTTGTGAAAAAGTTTGTAACCACCCTTTTCTCCTATATTCGGTAATCTACAAACGCGAAATTTGTTGTATCACTTCCAAACTACATCAACCGGATACTTTTTCATTTTTGGCCATTATCTCTGTTTAAAACTTTAAATATAGCGAAATAACACAATTAGGCTATAAATAAACGTTTTAACTACAACAATTCGGTAAACTGGCTATACATAAATGTTTTAAAAATAACTACAAGAGTTCGGTAAACTAAAGTTAAGCGGTTTGCCTTCTAGTCCCGGGGCAATTTGTACGAATAGGAGATTGCGTCTATTTTTAGATGGCACTGTAACCGGTAGCTCCGGTAGCTCCGGTAGCTCCGCCCACTTGCGTGCTGCCACATAATTCGGACAAACACACAGTGACCACAACTTTGTGTATTGGAATATTTCACAACATGATGGTGACAACAAAACATTGCTGCTATGGCGAACCCTGAAACCCGGTGAAGACAAATACTTTATTGGATGGATTTGGGAACATTGACAATGTTACCAGCGACACATACATATGTTCGATGCACTTTGTGGGTGGACGAGGCCCGACATCTGAATATCCCGACCCCATAAAATGCGGAACACATGTACATTAGGCCTATTAATTATTGAATATCGATCACCAAAGCAAATCAAACTGGAAAGGTCGGATGCAGCGCAGAGTCTACTGCTGTTGACGGATACAAATGAAAGTGATGTGGGTGTCGTGGGCTCCAGTGCACCAGAAGTTCTATCAATTTCACATACCAAGACCATTCCAGACCAGCGACAGCTCTTTATAAGTATTGGAACCACCTGTAAACCTTATGTACGTGATCATGAATGTCAAACAGACAATCCACCAACAACTGAAGTAATTAAATTAAGTATACAAAATAAAATATTGGAAAACAGTGCCAAATTAAATGAAAGTGTCACACCATTTGCATTGCGCAAGCATATGGGTAAAAAACAAACCTCGGACACATCTACTGAATTTCAGGACACATTCAATGTTGACAGTGTCAAGGATGATGATAAAGCCTTTACATTTTATATTGGATTAACTTACATTCAAGTCATGTGTCTGTGGGATTTTTTAGGGAAATGTACAGAAAATATGAACAATTGGAATTCTAATGTGTCTGATGTCAATAAGATCGAGTAAGACTGGCGCAGTAAAAGACGTGGGCGCAAAAGAACTATTTCACCAATGAACCAATTATTCATGACCTTAATACGTCTACGTCTTGGCTTATTGTACCAGGATTTGGCTTATCGGTTCAAAACCAATACACGTCTGGTTTCCACCATCATCATCACATGGATCCAGTTACTGTACAAACAATTCTATGCACTTCGCAAAGCCATGTTTGCTTCAAGAAGGAAATATAAGGTGTATAATAGATTGCTCTGAAGTTCATGTCCAATCGCCTGGTAACTTCGAGGCACAAGGACATCAGTACTCCTCATACAAGGGATATACATCTTACAAATTTCGTGTAGCTATTGCTCCAAATGGTGCTATTGTTTATGTAAGTGATTCATTTGAAGGAAGCATTAGTGACAAGGAAATTGTAAAACAGACTGATTTTTTAGATTTCCGTGAGCCAGGTGATGTCATTATGGCGGACCGAGGGTTTTTAATTGATGATCTCCTGAATGAGCGTCAAGTGAAAATGATTAGGCCACCATTTCTTGGTACGAGACACAGATTTACTCCACAAGAGGAAGCTGCGACAAAATACATTGCTAAACATAGAATTCATGTTGAGCGTTCCAATGTGTTTTCGTAATTTATTGTTTGGTAAATTTTCAAGCACCTCTTGTGGAGTAATGGAGTGGGGAAAATGGTAAAACACAGATGCATATAATTTGATGTATATTATGTATCTTTGAAATAAATATTATTGGTAAACATTAATCCATAAAATTGTGAGGATATGCTACACATTTTCACTGGGTATGATCTATGTATGTATAACTACAAGGCACAGTTGTATGGTGTACGAACGGGGTCAAAACTAAATTTACAGCTGCAGCTATAAAAATATACAGGTGCACCTGTAAATATACAGGTGCGGCTGTAAAAAATACAGCTGCACCTGTATATACAGCTGCACCTGTATACAGCTGCACCTGTATTACCAGCTGTGTAAATATACAGCTGCACCTGTAAGAAATACGGCTGCACCTGTAAAAAATACGGCTGCACCTGTATATTTTATAGCTGCAGCTGGAAATGTATAGTTGCACCTGTAAATAATACGCTGCACCTGTAGTTTTATAGCTGCACCTGTAAATGCATAACTGCACCTGTAAAATGTACAGCTGCAGCTGTAGATGTATAGGTGCACCTGTAAAAAATACAGCTGCACCTGTATTTTTGTAGCTGCACCTGTATTTTTGTAGCTTCACCTGTAAAATGTACAGCTGCAGCTGTATTTTTATAGCTGCACCTGTAAAAAGTATATCTGCACCTGTAAAAAACGCAGCTGCAGCAGAAGTAGTTATATATATAAGATTCCGGCACCTCGTGTTACTTTATGGCACCCGGTGTTTTTATAAACTTGAATGTATTAGGTTTCCAAAATATCCGAACCTGAATAAACAACGAGTCCCATGGTATGTACCCCATCCATCGTGAAAGATGGCGCCCAATGAAAGGTTTAGTCATAGTCGTTGCTTAAACCCATTAGAACTAAACCCGGTACACTTAAGCTCAATGTTTGTGAATAACTTGATATCTAATTTCACTTGATGGCTGCACATGCTCGAATACCTTAATTGCAAGCGGAGGCTTCATTTTTACCAGGCGCGTAACTGTCCATTGATTGATTACACGTTGAACGATAACACAATGTTATTGCTTGTCCTAGTTTCTCGACCAATGAAAGCACATCATTTCGTCTCAATTAATCGCATATGGCGACGTTTTCGCCAATATCTAATAAATTAATTGTTGCAATCGTGCAAAGTTATATTTTGATACAGTTGTCCCGCCTTGTTGACGTAATTTCCTGTAACGCTTACCATGTCACCGCGTGTACATGATTGAGACTATGGAGACGGTATAAAACCGTCAATCACGTAAAACTATCGGGATTGAAAGCGTGTAGGAAGTGGGCGGGTGTCGGCGCTCCGTTCAACCCTAGCATGAGCACGCGAAAACAGTAAGCAAGTAATAGTTCAAACTATAAGAAACAATAAGTAAGTTATAGTTCACATGTTCAATGTTTGATAAACTAATTTATTAAACATTCAATATGTGAACTATAACTATTACTTGTATCAGACAATGACTCCGGTACAATGTGTCACGGACAATCCTAATTCAAACCACATTTGCCAGCATTTCATTGGTCGAATTACGCCTCGTGACGTACCGAATGACGAAGTACCTGATAAATGAAATGCCAGGCAGGTGTCTTGTGGTAGATATCAACTGTATCAAAATCGGCTAGGATATCCACACAGCCTCGGAGATCTTGCCGCTTCCAATATCAATACATTAGAAAGCATATTATTCTCAATGTGAATGCCACCCAGACTGAATGATAATCAATATGAACGCCAAATATATACTGAGCAAAACTAGAAACGTCCCTCCATGTTTAAGGAAAGATTCATCAAAAACCAAAAGGGTTACTTTTAAAAATCAAAATGGAAAAACAAGTTCATTCATTTCTGTATCAAAGCCAATAAATTGCATTTGGATATCTTGTTAAATATTCGAGAGATAACCGGCCAAGGGCAGTAGGGGTCAAAATCAAAAATCACAAAAACTCAGAAATGTGTTACTTAATGTTTAGAGATGGAATTTCAATAAGTAATGTGGCAAATTCAGTAAATCTCGTTAGTACCGAGTGTGGCCACCATTTGCATGAATGCATGCAATGATCCTACGCCGCATCGACGTGACGTAACGCAATACCAGTGCGTTGGGCAAATTCCTCCATTCCCGTTGTAACGCCCGTGTAAGATCGCGAACATTGTCAATCTGATGGTTAGCTCGTGCTTTGCGGCCCAGCTCATCCCATATGTGCTCAATGGGATTGAGATCCGGGAGACCGCGGGCCATGGCATGACGTCGACGTTGTTTTGCTGTAAGTATTGAGTGGTGACCCTGGCTACGTGAGGGCGGGCATTGTCGTGCATCAATGTCACACCAGGACCATGCTGACGGATAAATGGTAAGGCATGTGCATTTAGCACATCTGCGACATAACGTTGTGCATTGATGTTGCCCTGTACAACAACCAAATCTGTCTTCCGGTTTCCCATGATCCCACCCCAGACCATTACGCTCCCTCCCCCAAACCTGTTCTTCTCAACAATGCAACAATCGGTGAATCTTTCATTTTTACGCCTGTATACCCGTAATCTTCCGTCAGCATGACTAACTGTGAACCGAGATTCATCGGTGAACAAAACTCGGTTCCAGTCAGCCCTTCTCCAGTTCAGATGACGTCGCGCCCATAACAGTCTGGCAGCACGGTGACGTTGGGTCATTATCTGACCAGTGTACGGGCGGCGTGCCCGGATTGGTTGGGCGTTACGACGTAACCGGTTGCGAACGGTCTGCCCTGAGACACCGTATCGCCTAGCAGTGACTGTGGCTGCCAATCGACGTTGACGTAAGTGCGTCAACGTAATGTGTAACGATCGGCTCTAGCCGTCGTTACACGAGGCCTACCAGGTCGCTGCCGGTCGTGAACAGCCCCAGTCTGCTGGTACCGGGCTGCAAGACATCAATCGTCTTCCGACAGCAACCAAACCGAGGCGCGACCGCCCTGGCGGCCATCCCACCCGCAAGCATCCCAATTGCCTGATTTCGCTCGTTTTCGGAAAGCCGTGGCATATCGAAAACAGTGAAAAATTAAAAAAGTTTTTTAATTTTCCGAATAGCCCCTATCGCATGAATGGTACGACATGAACTGAATCACCTTATCGATGACAAGTATAGCGTGCACGTGCAAAAAGTGGAAATCAACGTTCCGGTCACTGGCCGCTATGTAAACCGTGTGTATCGGCTAAACTCTACACGATCGTATTCTGAACATCGCCACTGTTTAAAATACATGTACTTTGAACATGTGGTACATACATAGACAGAGCTACTCCGGCTATAAAACAGGGACGTTTCTAGTTTTGTTGAGTATACATATACTTAAATAGTTAGTGTTATTAAATATTTAGAGCTAGCTCCAAATCATTTGAAGAGCTATCTAAGTCATTCAGATCTAGTTCTAAATATTTAATGCTAGCTCTAATTATTTAGAATTTAAAGCTAGCAATAATGATTTGAGTTTATGTAGATTTGGCGTTCCAGGAACGCAAAATCTACATAGACTGAAATCATTAATGCTTGCAGTGTGTAACTGTGACCAAGTCCGATTTCAGACAAATACCACATGATTAGCGATTGATTATATTGTCGGGTATTGCATTGACTGCTTACCTCTCATATTCTGTACAAATCCATCAGAATAATAGAGACCAGCAATACACAAGCACAAATTCACAAGTACGTTCTTCATGTTTCTCCAAGTATGGCTGACGCGTAGTAATACAAAACCTCGCCACCTGACACCGACCACCAACTAGTAAAACAGGAAATTATGAAGTCCTGGGCGAGTAATCTTTATTTATGAAGGACTGACAGGCGCAATTAATTCTTTTGGGTCATGCGAGTTATGTAAACTACGTACCGAGCCTCTGTCCTAGGTATAGGGTGTCCCAAAAACTTGACTGCCCTATACATGTATACGCACACATATAAGAATAAAGAAAATATAGTATACTACAAACGATAAATTATACTATGCATGTTAATCACTATCATATTTTGTAAGTTGAATATACGGAGCCCCGCAGGGGACATAGATTTTTTTTTATTAATTCGTTCCCACGAAATAGCAATTCGTTCCCTCAATAATTCGTTCCCTTGAATTAACAATTCGTTCCTACGAAATGACAATTCCTTCCCACGATATAACAATTCGTTCCCTCGAATTAACAATTCGTTCCCACGATATAACGATTCGTTCCTACGAATTAACAATTCGTTCCCGTCGGAACAAAGTGTTATTTCCTGGGAACGAATTGTTAAATTGAAGGAACGAATTGTTATTTCGTGGGAACGAATTGTTATTTCGTGGGAACGAATTACTAAAAAAAGAATTATACGTACCCTGCTGGAATAAGAGTGGTTACAGGAAGATAATTTAAATATTATCAAATAGTTAGCCATCTTAATGCATGTTAGTGTCGGTGTGTTGCTGTCATACAGTATACAATTACTTATTACTGATACATGCAATAACGTACTTAACACATGCTGAGTTAAACCGAAAAAGAAGTATATGCTACATGTAACAGTGAAACAATGAAATCTGCATGTCAATTTCCAGTAAATGTTTTCAAATTTCAGCGTAATTTATGGAATGTATTGTGTGTCCAAACAGTTCAAAATAACTGTCTGCTGATATATCGTATATGTATGATGACACATTCATATTTCTTAATGAATACTACAATTAATCCTGGCCATACGAAGTTAACCAGATTTCTGGCATTGAATATATCAACACGGGCATAGTTATCATTAAGTTAATCCCCTCGCTGGCAGATTTGATAATACAATGAACAACGTGATCATAAGTCATCAGTGACATTGACCATGCGTGTTCGAACATGGGGTTATCATCCGTGGACACAGATGTGGTCTAATATTATTAAAATCAGTGAAACCGTTAAGCAAAACAAAACATTACCGCATGTGCCTTACAAAACAAGGTGAACCCCAATGACATTGAACTTATGTGTTCAAACGTGTGTCGTAAACAAATGAAAGCATCATCCATGGACGAACTTTCTATTCAAATGTTATTAATTTTGCTGAATTGGTTTACGTACGTACGTATATGGAATATGGCTATATCCCATCCTGCCAGGGGATAATTATAAAAGTAGAAATATCTTCACATGTTGCATTATATAAACTTGCAGCGTTTGTGAATCAGAAATTATTACATACAATGGGTTTAACAGTGTAATAACACAGTGTAATAAAAATCATAATACACTAGTGTAATAAATATGCAAATTAAGCCGCTGCAGAAAACATGCTAGGTAATAGATAGCCAGTACAGATTTAATGTATAATATAGTGCTTATTCAATAAATAGAATATAACATTTGTGTCGATTCAATATGATAGTTATGAAACTCGTTGACATATTTCTTAACTCGGCATAGCCTCGTTTCTTATGAAATCAGTAAACTCGTTTAATCAATATCATATGAAATCATCACTCATGTAAGATACAGTGGGGTCAGCGTGTAAGTGCACACACGAACGAACACGACATGTTGGTTCCAACCTGTCGTGTTCGTTCGTGCATGTACTTACACGCTGACCCTGTACCATGGGACCGTTTCACTAAGCTTCGTACGACTAAATACAATTTTATGAACATCTGGAAATTTAAATTGATGGATTTACATATAATTCGCATAGGCTGCATGCAGCATATGCTCAATAAATGTAAATCCAATAATTGTTCACAAGAAAACATTGTGAATGTGAAATTTACAGACTTACAAACATCTTAGTCGTACGATGTTTAGTGAAACTGGCCCCTAATGTTTCCGTAAAAGAGGTACACAACATTAGGCGCACCCTGTAGATTAAGTATAATTACACTACATAATAGCAATATTATGTCTTGGTAATGCTGCGATAATTTGTCATCTGACAGATGTAATATACCACGTGACCAGTATGGAATGGGCCCGGCTTTGGTATTACCTCCTGTATCGCGTCGCCGTATTTCACCGATACTGTTTTAAAAAATAGTCCACATTTCTTTCAGAGCACGTGCGATATTTAATTCTGCATGAGCTCTGAAAATCATTCCAACTTTCGGCGTCATTTACGGAAAATTCAACATTGTTTTCGAAATCAGTATCGGTGAATATTATGTATGCTATAAGGTATGTGATTCCAGAGGCGGTTTCACATTATACATATTCATGTGCACTTACTGCTGTTATAATTGAGACACGCCATTCATTTTAATAGAATAATAAAAAGCAGGTATGCACATACTTGTAGTAATAAGTTGGTTCTGTATAAACCTCTTAAGGACCTTCGTATTTTCCTTATATACGTTTTGCGAAAATAGTGTAAACAATTTCGCAATTGTCAAACTATTCTGAAATACGATAACAGTAACGATGTATAAAGTTGGTGCAAATAAATGGCTACGTGTTTCCGCAAAAATGTGAAGGTAAAAAAGGTCAACATCATGTTAATGACGGCACGGTCAACCGCAATAGCTCAGTGGTAGAGCATCGTACTACGGATCGAAAGTTCCCGCGTTCCAATCCCGACACTGGCCGATTCGGCTAGTCCTTGGGCAAGACACCTTCGTGATAGCCTAGTCCTATCGGATGGGGACTTTAATAGTCGATCGCGACAGGCAAGGTCATCGAACCTGTGCAGTCGTTAAATCAAAGCATTTAATTTAATTTTTAATGACGGCACGAGTGTGTTCCAAATGCTCACATGTATCAAGTGTCCAAATATTGAAGCAGTCCGTAAAGTGATATTAAAATTACAGACTATCATAATTTTGCACTTACGAACATTTTAGTCGTACGAAGTTTAGTGAAACGGCCCCCTGGACTGTAACTGGAGACCTCTTTAAAACTTTCCGACCTAATAAACTGGCTTTTCAGCGACATTTCGAAGGTGACAAAGGTCAACGTCGTGTTAATGGGAGCGCGAGTGTGTGACAAATGCTCAGGTGATTCAAGTGTCCAAATATGGAAGCAATATTTCGTGTACTATTGAATATAATACATTTTGGAGACACTCTTACAGACTTTTCGACGCGACAAAATGGCTAAGTGTTTTAGCCACATTTTGAAGGCGACAAAAATCAAAGTCGAGTTAATGGTGGCAACTGGACACGACGTGCCTACGTCCATTGTACTAAATACCAGTAACAAAGGTACTACTAATAAATCACTCATAAACCTTTCACGAGTGACACCTAAATCATCATCAGCATGTCCAGTTGTCTATGTCATTTGACCTCGACCCCTGAGCCGACAAAAATGGACATTGTGGCGAATATGACCATTGCTGAATAATTTGTCGTTCGTCTTCACAGACGCGGTGAGTAGTATTACCATTGTCAGGGATTCCGCTGGGGAAAATAAAAAAATCGCCAAAAAAAATAAAACAATTGGCGATAAAAAATTACAATTTTCGAAAAAAAAAACACAAAAAAACACGAAAATTGTATTTTTTAACGCCAATTGTTTATTTTTATCGCCAATTGCGAAAGTGGCGATCGCCAGCGGAATCCCTGCATTGTTTCACGGCGCCGGATTCCCGACGAATTCCCATTCAGATACATTTAAAAGAGACTGCATAAACATATTTACGTCTAGTAACCTCCCAAGAAATTTGCGCCGGTTACCAGACAGTTTTGCGCTTATGCGATAGCTGTAAGCATAGGTGAATGTCTATTATTGACATCGCGTCGGGCAACCCGTTCATTTATCGACCTGTAGCCCATTTCATCAACATTGCAAAGTATACTTTACTAGCAAAGTATACTTTGAGGGAGTAATCATTTATTTTTCCTGAAATGCATTATTTCATATAGAACTAACAAATGCATATATTTCATGATTAAAAGTATGCAGAATTATTATACTGAATTTATTACATTATCACAGCCATTAAATGGCTGTGATAATGTAATAAATTCAGTATAATCAAAATTAATAAATGTTTCAAAAAATTGAAAATTGAAAATTTCTCCCTCAAAGTATACTTTGCTACTAAAGTATACTTTGCAATGTTGATGAAATAGGCTACTGGACCATTTTTACGCCGTCGCGGAGTGCAGCGCCATTGAGTATAAAGATATCAAAGCCCCGGATTCCATTGTGTAACTGTACACTACTGTGCAAAAACAACATGTTTTTCGATAATATTAAATTATAGCAAAATTTAAGAATGAGCCTTCTTTTTATTTCGTGAAATGTTGTCAAATATTGATTTTTTTACGAAAAATGGATTTGTCTATGGGAATTTAACATTGGGGGAAAAGGTGATGGACGAGCTGTGGGTGGAGTCAAAAAATGAAGAAATTTGAAATTGACTCTGAAATCTAGCGAGATAGCTTAAAAATGATCTAACTAAGAAAATAAAAGTTAAATTTTGAAAATCGGTCTAGTATTTCTGAAATTCGAAAAATGTCCCCGGAAATTATTTTTCGCCATGAAATAAATATACGACGAAGGATCATTCTTAAATAGTGCTTTAATTTAATAGTATCGAAAACAATATTATTTTTGCATTGTTTATAACATTTGGGCAGGTTTCGTGAAACAGACAGTAGGTGCAAGGTTTATAATTGCTGCAAATGCACATAAGGCCCATTTTGTTGTTGGTGTAGCAAATTGTCCCCCATGTCCCCCTAGGGTTCATGATGACAGGTTGACTAGAGTCATTGGTCACGAGTACACACGTCAGTAGCCTATTTCATCAACATTGCAAAGTATACTTTAGTAGCAAAGTATACTTTGAGGGAGAAATTTTCAATTTTATGATAAATTTATTAATTTTTATTATACTGAATTTATTACATTATCACAGCCAATTTGGCTGTGATAATGTAATAAATTCAGTATAATAATTCTGCATACTTTTAATCATGAAATATATGCATTTGTTAATAATGCATTTCAGGAAAAATAAATGATTACTCCCTCAAAGTATACTTTGCTAGTAAAGTATACTTTGCACTGTTGATGAAATCGGCTACAGGTCACGAAACGACGGAGCCCCGCAGGGGACATGGATCTTTTTTATTAATACGTTCCCACGAAATAACAATTCTTTCCCTCAATTTAACAATTCGTTCCCTCGAATTAACAATTCATTCCCACGATATAACAATTTGTTCCCTCGAATTAACAATTCATTCCCACGAAATGACGATTCGTTCCCTCAATTTAACAATTCGTTCCCTCGAATTAACAATTCGTTCCCACGATATAACAATCATTGTTCCCACGAATTAACAATTCGTTCCCATTGGGAACGAATTGTTATTTCGTGGGAACGAATTGTTAAATTGAGGGAAAGAATTGTTATTTCCCACGAGTTACTAAAAAAAAAGAATTATGCGTCCCCTGCAGTTACGAAACTGCCTGCGTGCCGATCTAGCCAAACTATACTAGTATCATATGACCTCAGTACACAGATAGACTGCTTCCCGGTCGGTACCCTCAAAAAATAGTCCGGAGAAAAATGCATATGTTTGTGTTGCAGGTGCTTTGAGGCAGGTTCGGGTGCACTGATGTGGTTTATTAATGCATGTGGAGACAGTGTTTACATAGGGGCTCTAGTACACAGCCAATATCTGCAGTTTGGAATGGATTATTTTGTGTGGCAGGACACATGTAAATGAAGTGTGATGCGGCTCTGCGTCTGTTGTGACGTGATGATTTTTGACCCCGCTGTCATGTTTCCTTTCCTGTCAGAAAAACGAAATGGTCACCGGGTGTTGACAAGTTGGTGAGAAGACGGCATGATCCAGTCGTCAAAGACATTGTAACTCAATGTGTGATTCCAATGTTTATGCTTTTACAGTCGGTGAGTGAAATGACCCCTAAACGCTATATGTTTAATATACAGTTCTATCTGTGTGTTTAGGCCTGTCAGAGCAGCCATGTTTGACAGCAAAATCAACATTGACAAAAACGTTCTGCAGCCAGATGAAATAAAATTTCAGCAGTTAGTCTGTAGGGCCTACGAAGTTAGAGGCCAGTGTAATTAACAGTATTTGTTTCTGTTTTCATCATTTTAAATGCATTTTATTGCAGGATTGTGGCATTTTTTTCTTTTTTGCAGAAATTGCAATGTTTCAATGTTGTTCTAGAACACTGATTGACAGCTGGGCATGTACATTTCCAGTTACATCATCAAGATGGATGCCTTTTGTTTAGGAGAGAATGAAAAAATTGCTGTGAACAGTGTAGTAGCCGAAAATGGTACCTGCCAGCTATGGACAGGCCCATTATGTAGGGGGTTCAGTACATTGTCGTAATCCTGTAATTTGGCTGCCTCGTAGTGAAAATCAAATGTTTTTAATTCACAAATTCTATATTATAATCAGATTAAAAACCATTTTTTTACAGCTGAATTCAATAATATAATCATTATTTTGTTCATTTATTGCAGTGTTTACGATAAATAACCCGATTTTAGTACCTAGAACACAATTTGAATACACCGATGTTGACCCAAGTAGTAGTAAGGGAGTCAAAATGATACCACCTACCATGGTATCATTTATAACCCTCTATAATACCCCCACCACCCCCGAAAATCAAAAAATTGGTTAACGAGGAAAATTGGGTCTCCCGACAATTTTTGGAGAAAATAATTTTGAGAAGAGGGAGTCCCAATTATATTGGTAATTGACTTTTGAAAGTATATATTGGTGTCATAAATACATCATGTTTTTTTTCACGTCCAATTGAACAGAAAAAACGAGTACCAATATTATTAGAGAAAATGGATAATACAATACAATTTGAATTGAAATTTTTTAATGACTGTTGAAGAAGTTTACGAAGAATACGGGGGTTATAATCCTGTATATAAATTCTATAAAATGAGAACACTAGGCGATATCGAATATATGAAATACCAGCGTAATTTATTACGCTCCGATAAAAACGTTACATTTCCAATATTATACCGGCAATTATGTCAACTATACAAGAGGCAAATACGAACATTAAGACAGATAATGCGTATCGGATATGAAACTAAGGCGTATTATACAAAAATTTTAAAACCCAACGATTCGTTTTACGAACGTACATTTCTACGATATCGCTTATAAATTTATATTGTAATCACAACACCAAGCAGACGACAATGTTTCACTTAAACGTGTTATAAACACGCAAATTATGTGTCCTACCTTACACGTTATTTTAAGTGTCCATTTTATAGAGAGATTACACGATTACGTCTTCCGGGATGAAACATAAACACACTATAATATATACTACACACACGTGGGTGTGTATTACACAACCCGCTATCGATATTCCGGAATGAAACATAAACACACTATATATATACTACACACACGTGGGTGTGTATTACACAACCCGCTATCGATATTCCGGAAGTATTTCTTACATTGTGATTGGTTGGCATGTTTTTTATTTTTTTAATTTTACTTTTAATAATTTAGAACGTTACAACCTATATTATTAAATAAAAAATGAACTTGTTATATATAAAACAAATAAAAATAAACGAGTAAATATTTGGTATTGCACAACACGGTTTTAACTTCATATATGTAAAATTAACAACAATACTTTGTCTTGGGGGACGCCCCTTGACGAAAAATGAGCGCTCAGTGCTTCCGTGCAGGCACTTCCAAGGTTGCCTAGACTTTCGACACTGGTTCCTAGATCAGCCGATAGATGGGGGTGTGCTGTACAGGCAGCTATTACACCCGGCTAGCCACAACATGAGACGAGTAAGACAAAGACAAGATCAGACAAGATCAGAAAAGGTGGCTAGCCGGGTGGGCCCAGAAGGGTTTTGCTGGCGTGGGTTCGAGCCTCGGTGGAAGCTAAAAAAAAATTTATTTTTTTTCTTTTTAAATTGTTAATAATTTTCCTAAAATTAATTAATAAATTGTTTACTGCGACAATATAATTAATTTTAATTAATTAATTAATTAAATTAATTAATTAAAAAATTCACAATGGTGCTGTAACATTTCTTCCGACTTTATCTCCAAGTTTTTCCCTAAATTTATCCCAATCAGTACACTCAATCTTGGGCATGGTGGCGCGTGCCTTGATTCTTATATCGTTTTTTAATTTTTCATATCTCCGCATTTCTTCCACCACGGATTCAAACTCTAAATTTGATATTTTTTTATCGGCCAACGCTTTGGACACCATAACGTCGATGCTATTTTTCTTAGACCTGGCGAGAACGGATATTCTATCATGTTTTCTACATTTTTTCTCGAGTTTTCCACCCGACGCCCTAATTACCATACACAACAACCCAGAAACGGCCGACACCGCACATAAAACCCCCGCTACGGGAACCGTTATAATGGTGGATATAGTTGCAGCTGTCCCCGCCCCACACAACACAGAAACACTCGCCAGAGCCGTGCTAGATACTTCAGCCATGTTCACCGCGCGCCTATATTTTTTAGCGTTTCTTTTTCTATTTGTATATTCTCTAACTAAAATATCCTGCATACCGACGATATTATTCAACCTAAAATCTGAACTTCTTTCGTTAATTGTACACAGTGTTGATGGGGTGGTATTGACAATTGGAAGCGTTGATTCGTTCATATTTAAATTTTACAAATTTATTTCAATATATTAGTATTCATAAAGTAAGTTCAATTAACAACGAGACAATAGTGGAAGAACTCTCTGAGTCACCGATTTTCGTAACAAAGTTAATAACACTACTTTGGGAAAGTCTAATTCGATCATTACCGCCGAACGAAACAATCGTCGAACTATCTCCAGAGATTTTAGTGACTCCAATCCCCCGTTCTTCCCCATCTACTACAATATTTATCGCGACCGCGCCCACAGGTTTACCATTAGCATTAACCGAGCAGACCGCCATTTGGATAACTTCACCCGCGGCTGTCATAGTGTATCCCCCATATTATTTACTCGCTTTGGCACCGAACGAATATTCATAGTGCCCCCTCAATCAATGGGCCCCGCTTCTCAGCCCAAACCTGTTATGACACGTTTTGGCGTTTTCATTGTTTTCACTATTCCGGCAAGCGCCTTGTTTGCGTTATATGCCTCAGTACGAATCTTATAAGAGGCCTCCTCAAGAGCTTTGGTCGCGGCTGTACGATCATGTTTCAGTTTATCGGAAACTTCGGTTATCTTTCCGTCTAGTTCGGTAAGTGCCGCTTCTCTGCTGAGAGAGTCCTCTAAGCGCAACGCATCATAAGCCTCCGTAATGGTCGCCTGGTGGCCTTCTAGGGCTTTCTCAACACCCGACCGGGCCTCTTTTTGAAATTCGGTTATTTTTCCGTCTAGTTCAGCAACCGCCGCTTCTCTGATGAGAGAGTCCTCTGAGCGCAACACCTCATAAGCCTTCGCAAGGTCCGCCTGGCGGTCTGCTCGGACTTTATGAATACCCAACCGGGCCTCCTTTCGAAATTTCGGTTATTTTTTCGTATATGTCAGTAAGTGCCGCTTCTCTGTTGAGAGAGTCCTCTGAGCGTAACGCCCCATAAGCCTCCGCAATGGCCTCCTTGTTCGTCTTCTCGGACCCCCTCAACCCCCGACCTGGTCTCTTTCAGAAATTCGGCTATTTTTTCGTCTAGTTCGGTAAGTGTCGCTTCTTTGCTGAGAGAGCCCTCTAATCGCAACGCATCATAAGCCTCCGCAATGGCCTCCGCAAGGTTCAACTGGTGGTCTTCTCGGACTTTATCAATACCCGACCGGGTCTCTTTTCGAAATTTGGTTATTTTTTTATCTAGTTCAGTAAGTGCCGCTTCTCTGATGAGAGAGTCCTCTGAGCGCAACACCTCATAAGCCTTCGTAAGGTCCGCCTGGTGGTCTTCTCGTACTTTCTCAATACCCGACGTGGCCTCTTTTTGAAATTTGGTTATTTTTTTACCTAGTTCGGTAAATGCCGCATCTCTGATGAGAGAGTCCTCTAAGCGCAACGTAAGGGCCGCATGGCGGTCGGCCCGGACTTTATCAATATCCGACCTGCTCTCTTTTCGAAATTTGGTTATTTTTTTACCTAGTTCGTTTAGTTCAGTTTCTCTGATGAGAGAGTCCTCTGAGCGCAACACCTTATAAGCCGCCTGATCTTTCTCAATATACGTTCGGGTCTCCTTTCGAAAATCGATTATTTTACCGTCTAATTCAGTAAGTGTCGCTTCTCTGGTGAGAGAGTCCTCTAAGCGCAACGCATCATAAGCCTCCGTAAGGTCTGCCTGGTGGTCTTCTCGGACTTTATCAAGCCCCAACCGGGCCTCTTTTCTTTTCGAAATTTGGTTATTTTTTCACCTAGTTCGTTTAGTTCCGTATGCGTTTCTTCACGACTTTGTGTATTCACAGCCAGGGCATATTCTCTAAGTTGTGACAGTAGACTCTTGTGAATCTCGTCCGTGGCCCTCGATATAGTTCTATTGATCAAGGCTTTTGTTTTTTGGTAGTTAAAAAGTCGCCCTCTGTCGGGATGAATCCCCCTCTCTGCCGGTTCCAAATTCTTTGAATTTGTCACCCAATCGGAAGAACTGCCTGGTCCGTATATACTCATTTTCAATAATGTTGATAATATATATTACGAACATGCGTTTAATTCTAAATAATTTTCTTAAAATTAATTAATTTGAAATTTCTAGGACAACCGAAATCGGGTAATCGTTCTTCAACTCTCTCCCTTTATCATCGAGAATAGAAATCTTCAACTCGTGGATGTATCCCGATTCCAAAACTTTCATCTCGGGGTGTGGGAAGTCTAAGGTCAGGGTCTCACCATAGAAACAGTCGCTGGCGGGCACGGTTTTCAGTAATGTGCTGGGGGATCCGTCTACCGTGTTGTACGATGTGTTCACCCGATCCAGTTGCACCCTGAGAGTTTTCGTGAAGGTGAAGTCCACTGGATTATCACCGACGTACTCACCCGGGGTAAACACTCCTTTGTTTGAGGAGTATGTCTCTCTAAAACCGAGTTGAATACCCAACCCCGGGGAGACCACTACCTTATTATCACTGCTGATGGTCATTGTTGCAAGCCCGGTAGCATTCGATACTGTGAGGTTGATTATACCGTCAAGCTCTGAGTTGACAAAATCTTTGAGCTGTCTTATTCCCCACAGTCCGTGAGGCAGCGTTACACCTAATTGTTTGTCCATCCTTCACATAGTAAAACCCATTCGCTCTCTTCCCCACATTCTGCCATCCAACCGTGAAGGTGATTGATCTAAGGCCTACCCGGCGTTGTCCGCAGCAGTTGTCTATTAATTTTTGAAGTTCACAACTCCCTTTTTGAACATTAGTGATAGTAGCAAACATAATAATATATTTCAATGGATACAAAAGCATTTAGCTTTAACTCTAATGCAAAGTATAAAGTTGGTGGTGTATACGCTCAAAAGAACACCATTGGTTGGCTTGTGCACCCTAAAATAAGAGTCAGTTTGGGCATGGGTTTCGACACAAATTTCACTAACATATTTGAGAAATATAGGGTGACCAAGATTAGTACTGTGGATGGGGTAAACAGATGGCGGGCAACTCCGATGCAGTTCTGGCAGAACCAACTAAATTTTGCCGTGTGGTGTGCCACAACTGGGTGTGGTGTATCTTTCGGAGACCACATAAAACCAAGTAACAGCATGATGAGCAGTAGCTTATACAACTTTCATGTTTATTATACTATTAGAAGGATTTTGAAAGAATTACGTGTTCCACTACCTCAAGACGACGGGTGGAATCCCATTTCCAAGACATACAACCGTAAGGAGTTCGAACGGATATGTGACGAATTTGGTGTGGACCCAAACCGTGATTGGAAACAAAAAGTTTACACCAAGAACGATTCAATGGGCGACCCCTTTTTTGAAGAAGCTGGAAATGATGTAAAAGTTGTTGATGGCACATTCGATAGCAGTACTATGAGGTACACGTCAAGTTTCCTAATACATAAAAGACCAAGTTTTTTTCTTGATATGTTCTCAGATAAAACCTACTACCAAACATATCCGGCTTTACTACACCAACCATCTAAAGTTGGAATAGCATGGAGTACATTTATATTAGATAAAAGCACTGGATTTACTCAGGCCGGGGTTACTCGCCTCAACGACTCCATTCGTACATATGTGTGGGCTATACTAGGTGCACAAAAACAAACTCGCAGTTCTATAATAGGATTCGGAACGGCGTTGACGCGCAAAAACAGTTCTTGGTACTTGTTGAGGACGCCATCTCAGCTAAGGTGGACCTGGAGAAGGCGATCCAGAATTATCAAGACGTTTTGCAGACTGCCAGCACCCCAGTGGACTATGTATTTGGAATAGGTCTTTATATGGCGCCGAGCAATATGATACTACGAGACGACCCGGTTGATGGTTACAATAATCAGATCGTAATCGCCACCGCCAATAAAAAAATCGGTCACAACGGTAACGTGAACACGGATATCATCAAGCGCACCCCCAACACGATCGGGTTCAACAGGTGTTGAGGGAACCGATTTCATAAAACGCCCAAAACACAAAATGGATACACATCCCTCAACACAATCGAACCCAGTACCCCCAATTAGTAAATTGGATGCACCACCGAGTTCCATCAACAGACCAATCGCGATTGGAGAAACACCAATCAATCACAGATTGGGTGAAATTGGAAGCACAACACACGAGGAGGAGAAATTAGGGCTCGTCGTCGCCCTCGTGGCGATCGGATTATTTGCGCTTTGGTTTTAGGAACTCTCTGGCGAAGAATAGTAGGAGACCGGCGATTGCCACGATTAAAGCCCAAGTATTTTTGGCTAGCCATCCGGCCGTTTTTGATAATATAGATAGCAAGTAAGAAACGATACTTCCGATCAGTCCAGGTAGTGCGGCAGCCGCCTTTTCGGCTAATTTAGCCAGGAGACTGGCGAGGGTTTTTAGTTGTTTTTTTACCCACTCCTTGGCTCCGCCTGATGGCGCGGGTGCTGGTGCGGGTGCTGGTGCTGGCGCGGGTGGTGGCGCCGCCCCACCAGTGAAAGCTAGAACTATGGTCGATATAGTCATGCTGATAGCAACGAGGATGCTTGCTATCGTGATGCCCTGTTCTCTGAACAGAGTGCGAAGACGCTCACCGAGTGTCGTCTCCTCGTTCAGGACCCTCGAGATTGTTTCGCGGATCCGACTTATTTGGTTGCGGAGAGCCTCACGGTTAGTCGAGGCGGCCTCCAAGCGAGCTGCTCTTTCATCACGCAACGACTGTAGGCGTTCGGTGATCCGCTCGGTAGATTCTATATCGACACCGGCTTCCTCCAGTTTTCTTTCTTCTAGCGCGATATGTTCATCCAGCGACGAGAGTTTGGCGAGGTTACGGACCAGTTCACCCCGGACCGTTTGCATAACCTTATCGAGGCCCCGGAGTTCGAGAAGAGGTAACGAGGGGTCATCGTTAGACAGGTCGATTTCGCTGAACGTGGTCTCCATCGTGTTAATAGCGTCGGTGGCTACTCGAGGGAGTTCGCTGAGCTCAACAGTTTCTATATCGGCGGCCGTTTTCGCCATCGTTTCGTCGGTAGACTCTCTAACTCTCAACAGTGTACTATAAGTAATCCCTAGAGATTCGGCTTCTCTTCTCAAACTTTCTATTTCTGCTCTAGTTTCTGGCGTTATCATATTTTCTGTATTATACTTTTGTATATATACTTTTGTATAACCTATACAATTTATCTGTTCAATTGGACGTCAAAAATTTACATAATGTTTTTTTCACGTCCAATTGAACAGATAAATTTTATATACATATATAATGGAGTGTGTGACTTGTTGTAAGAGGTTTACGTGTAAAGACTATCTACGAAGGCATCTAGCGAGACGTAGAAAGTTTCCTTGTGTCCCGCCACAATTTCAATGCCCTAGATGCCCTTGTAAATTCGTTAGTGCCCAAACTCTTTGTAGACATAAGCAACTACGCTGTCAGGTGGCTAAAGGTGAACGTGGTAGACTAGAGCTGGTAGAATTAGTTGCTGATCTGCGAAATAAATTAGCTATATCGGAGAAGAAAAATGAGGAATATAAACTATTGTACTTGCATGAATGATTTCGACTTTTTTCAAAAGTCAATTACCAATATAATTGGGACTCCCTCTTTTCAAAATTATTTTCTCAAAAAATTCATAAATTTGCTGTCGGGAGACCCAATTTTCCTCGTTAACCAATTTTTTTGATTTTCGGGGGTGGTGGGGGTATTATAGAGGGTTATAAATGATACCACGGTAGGTGGTATCATTTTGACTCCCTTACTACTACTACCCACTTTCGCCGACGTTGCGAGATGCGCGGGCATATTTTTAGCTGTGTTACAGCACTATGGGGTTACTCTAAGCGATTTCCGCGGGATTTTCCTGTGACGTTTTTCTTGAATGACCAATCAGATTAAAGCTTACATTCTGAACTTTACATAGGTCAATGGCTCGATAAAATCCGACATTGGACAGCGAAATGATGATGATTTAAAGCAGAAACATTGTTTTTTGACAGTTACATACTGTTTTAATCAAATTGAGCCATCGATATTATAATCAGTGTCCATTTTACTTAAAAAATCAACTAATCTATAATGAATTTAGTAAAACAATTCGTGCGGAAAATCCAAACTTTCCAAAGAGGTGCTAGCAATTGTTTGATAATTACACGTCGTGTGTGTTAGCGCGTACGCTACCGACAGTCATACGATTTGACGCTACACAGCATATACACATAATATACCTTACTATACACTTCACAAAAGAAACGTGTCTTGAGTTTGAATAAGGATAATAATTATCTCTAGATTATTTGTATTATGAATTAAACAAAGTATTTTTAAATAATTTGATATTAATTTAAATAAATAAATATTTGGCATCATTTACTCAATAAATTATTAAAATTAAAATTAAATGTGTAGCTGAAATGAAAGTGAAAGTAGAACGTTTTTGTTATATCCTCCGGGTTACAAATCGCTGAGGATTCCTATTTGAATTGGAAAATGATATGAATTTTAAATTTAGGAGACTGTGTCAGGAGAAAATGGACTGATGACTGCTGACATGTCACCAGCAGAGGCGGATTCAGGGGGGGTGGGCTTCAGAAATCCCGATTAAAAAAAAAAAAATACGAAATATTGTTTTACACATAGATTGTATGGACTGTTATGATCTTCAAATATATCAAACAAAATAAATGCAGTAGAATGCAGGAAGAAATGGCTTCCTCAATTCCTCAATTCAAAACAATTCTGGGGGGGGGGGGGGGGCGGGCATGCACATATTGTTTGCACTTAAACATTTCCTGGGGGAGGACCCCCACACCCCCAACTTTACAATTTCGCGCTTGTGGAGGTATAGCCGTCCTGTAATTACATACACCCCTGCAATTATTTCTGTATCCTCGCTTGAAATGGGACTGATGACATATGTCACCTGTCATGTTCCATGCAGGACTGCTCGCTCTTGTTGGTAATTGTTGTAAAATTTATAAAGCTTAAACTGTGTATACAAAACTATAGATATACCTCCGCCCCCGCCCCATCCCCACCCCCCTGTTTGGGTACCCATTGTCTCTGTGACGGAAAGTCAGATGGACCTCAAACTTCATATACTTCCTTATCATAAACCATATTTTCATTCCATACCACACTCATGCGGCCTTCATTTCCAAGGTCAAGGTAAAATTACTTAGACATGTGCATCTGTACGATTTGCCTTAAAGTTTTCTGCAACCGTATGTCAGATTGACTTCAAACTTCATATACTTCCTTATCATCATCCATATTTTCATTCCATACATGTACCACACCCATGTGGCCTTCATGTCCAAGGTCAAGGTGAAATTACTTTGAACAATCATGTTTGTCAAGATAAATATGTTTTTGCAGCATTGATCATGTATACTGATTCGACGAATATATTGATTTTAAATGGAGTATATATGAGTTTTTGTGTGAAATATTAAAATGGTTGCCATGACAACAAATATTATTAAGCGTTCACATGTTAAGTGTATTGCTAGATGGTAACAGTACTCGGGTGTATTGCATTGATTTTCAAAAAGTAAACCCCTTTTCAACAAATACTATTTTTGTGTTTTCCAATATTGGTTACCATGGTTGCTATGGCAAACTATATCTTGTGCCATAGTAACAGCTCTACATGGATATGAACAAAGATAGTATAGTGCACATATGGTTTGTCAAATAAATTTTGTATTTGCAGTATTGATAATCACCTACTGTATCTCAAAAACGTTTATTTGAAATAGTTAAAATAAGCCGGATGTTTGAAAATCAAGACATAATGTTAATATTGTTACTATGGTAACAATTTGTGCTTTTCAAAATTACAGTAGCAATATTTGTGTGTCATTTGTATCTATTAAAGTTTATCATAAATTACTGACGTCTTAAAACGTCACAATAGGTATTAAAAAACACTTTTTCAAAATCGTTGCCATGGTTAACCGATTTTGTAAAAAATGGAGCATTTGCAGGGAATTTCAACATGGTAAATGAATGTAGTTACATTATAATGTTATTATATACCTATTTGTGTTAATTGGTAATGAAATTCATTGGAAATGAGATGAACATTGCAAATAATAACACTTTTCGGTAAAAAAACATGTTTTTGTTGACTCATTTTACATTCCATAAACAATTATTTTCAGCAAAATTGACAAAATATAAGAAAAATGTGCATAACGTGATATTTTATTCAATAAAATGCATGGTTTTACACATATTTCTTCATTTATTTCCAAAATAGGTCATTAATAATATGAAAGAAAACATGATTTTAGCCGATTTCGGTGCCATTTGCTCCCATTCAAATACATGGAGGAAAAATTACAAAATTTGCCAAAAAATTGGTTTAAAAAAGTGCGATAACTTTTGAACCGCTGGACCGATTTTAATGATCTATAATGATCTATCTATAAATAGGTAGCTTATACATTAAAAAATGACCTGAACCCCCTACATTATGGAGAAGGGTCGCTATGGTGTATTTTCATACCGTGACCCCGAGACGGGCGTGTGGCATAATCTAAATGTCCACAGAGTGGTAATAATGGCTGCACAGGGTCGGATCCATGTGGCTGCAACTGTAGATTGTGGTAATAAACTTTGTATTAATGTAGAACATCTCAGCCTTGAGACTCGGGCCACAAATAATAGCAGAAAATTGTGTTTCCAGAATGGCTGTTGTGTCGGCCATGGCGCCTATCCGGACTGCCTGGTAAATTTGATGTTGTAGTAAGTAGATAAGTAATCAACATGTTTCCATTGCTTTCATGTGTAACCGGCATGCAAAAACAGACAGCATGCAGTGATCATGTACATGTAATTGTAGAAAAGGTACCTTATGATTGAGTTTGCAACCAGTGCAGACCCAGCAAAAGTTTTGGTTAATCTACTCTGGTCGTCGAAACACGCACTTCATATATATCACTCGGTGAAATAGTGCAAGCTCATCTGATCTACACTGGCCGGTTGCAAATTCCATAATGCCCTCCTTGTTACTGACATTCAATGTTATATTCAGTTTGTGGATCCCATTTGCAGCATTTGGGTATGGGTAATCGTCTGCTGATAATGACTGGCGATGTTTGTTAAAACCACACAGCCACTACCTCGCAAACAAATAACCCGCTACCTAACTGACAGTGTCTCCATGTCAGTACTAATTACAAGGCAGATAATACTGTCAGCCATGCAGCAAGGAATACCCCGTCTCGCAGTCATGGGATCCCCTATGCATCTCCTGATGTTGACGGCATCTCATCCTCGTCCTGTGGCAACTTCTGTCCTTTAGAGTAGCTGTGATCCACATTGTCTAGTTGTCATTTCCTGTAGTCCGAGATCCTCCCATCTTGCTTGTACTGGAAATGTGCCTTCTTCACGTAGCCTCTTTTCAGATGACGCCTTCGAATAACTTCTGGCCGCTTACTATAGTCTCTGTGAAAGTTGTACTCGGTGTTCAGACGGTTCAATGCAGTGTTTGCACGTGCAGAGAAGTCGAGCGCCCTCCCGATATGCGACTCCGCTTTTGTCGTATAGAGTCTGCAATGCCACAGTTATAGTTCAGTATTGTTAATGATACCCTCGCTGTGAAATTCCGCGAATAGTTTACATTTTTCGGCAGGTTTACTCCACATGATCGGTCGAATGCTTCATTCTTCTACGTTGTATAAGCCGTATCGTGTCATGTTGAATGCCTGATCGCTCAGCCTCATTTTAAGTATATCTCTCATCAGCTGACTGTCGCTTTCATTCATTTGCAGTGGTGGCAGCTGATTTGGGCCCAGGAACTTCGAACGTGCCCGCCCGCCAGTTGTCGGTTTCATCGCCAGCGCAAACGACGGAGTCCGGAGCACATTTGGAGTGGTCGTCGGCGTAGCAAGATACAGTCGCATCTATCATCCGGGTTATCATGCAGGTATCTACCTTGGTCAAATCGTCAGCAGGGTCTACAATGTTTGCTATGCAGAAATATCAAGTGCCAGAATGTTGTTTGTACCCAATAGTGTAGACCCAGATCAGACTGCACACCTGTGCAGCAAATTGGTCTCTGAAACATCAACTCCTGCAATAGTAATACACTTCACCTGCAGTGGTTATCTCCCCTGCTGCATGGGCAAGCTGTGTTTGTAGTCTGCAATACACATGCAATAGCCTATATCTGAAGGCATGTCTTGCTGCATGCCACACAGGTCAGATTAGCAAATGCATTTGCCTGTGTTGCCACACCACTGCTAATGTTGTGGGTTTGAGTCTAGTCTTGGTGGTATATCTGCGGACAAACATGCCGAACACCCAGTTAAAGCAGCATAGAAAGTATAAAAAAATTACATGTACGCCATATTAGATTTTTTTTTTTTTTTACCTATTTAGGGTTAACACTCGGTACATGAGGCAGATTGGCACATAGCTAGTGTTGGTCGTGCATGCAGACAATGTGACTCGTGACTGGTGACCCGACAATGCACGAAAAATCATAACATGAATATCCATAGTGTTGTTTTACATCGCCATAGCTTCATTCTCTGCTGTCCTAGATGATTGAATATGTGACACATGTAACATTTGGTACTTGTTAGTTCAATATTGGCACCATATGGAAAATATATCTGAAAAAAAGTGCTCGCATTTGATTCCGACATTCAAAATTTTAATTTAAAATTTAATAATTTATTTAATTTTTGGAAATTGTCCATTGTTTTTAAAGGCCTGTATTAATATTTCACATTCTGCACAATAGTACCATCAAATGCCTGTCCAGTCCTTTTTATTTCATTACAAAATGTCAAAAACTGCATGAGATATGGATTTTTTACGAACAGACGTAGCATTGCCTCGGCCGTGCCCTCGGAACATGAGAATGCGGGATTTACATCATGTGATTCGTGTGTGCACATTTTAGTCGCAGAGTGGCAGATTTCAAAAAAGCCACTTGGTTCTCATTGCAAACTGGCTACTTGATATGTCTGAGCTTATATTTATTTTTTTTTCACATTTGCCCCATTCTGACAGACCTCAGTACACAGATAGACTGCTTCCGGGTCGGTACCCTCAAAAAATAGTCCGGAGAAAAATGCATATGTTTGTGTTGCAGGTGCTTTGAGGCAGGTTCGGGTGCACTGATGTGGTTTATTAATGCATGTGGAGACAGTGTTTACACAGGGGCTCTAGTACACAGCCAATATCTGCAGTTTGGAATGGATTATTTTGTGTGGCAGGACACATGTAAATGAAGTGTGATGCGGCTCTGCGTCTGTTGTGACGTGATGATTTTTGACCCCGCTGTCATGTTTCCTTTCCTGTCAGAAAAACGAAATGGTCACCGGGTGTTGACAAGTTGGTGAGAAGACGGCATGATCCAGTCGTCAAAGACATTGTAACTCAATGTGTGATTCCAATGTTTATGCTTTTACAGGCGGTGAGTGAAATGACCCCTAAACGCTATATGTTTAATATACAGTTCTATCTGTGTGTTTAGGCCATATGCATGAATGGGGGATTGTAGCTACATGTAGTTATCTCCCGTTGAATTTATTTATAGAATCCGGTCCACATTGTGTAGTTTTGGGCTTTATTGCTTGTAAACAGAGCGAATGTAGAATGCTATGCGATGTGAAAAGGAGCAATTATAGTGATTTCGACTAGTGTTGATCCAGATCATACTACATATCTACCGCAATCTGATCTGGGACTACATTATTTGCCAGATTCATATTTTCACAAGTATTAATATTATGGCAAGCAGTGTAGACTCAGATCAGTGCAGTCTGATCTGGGTCTACTATGTTAGCAAAAGTAAATTTGTGTTCTGTTCAGTAAGGAATAATCGCTGAACTACAGCATAGGACCGGATTTCTATAAATAGATTGCAAAGGCAAATAACTGACTATGATTCCCCATTGCGTGCAATGAAATTATCAAAGGACAGCGGTGACGTCTATCTTCATGCTTTCCTTTGACCCTAGATTTGGGTGCAATCTTCTCAAAGAATGTCCATGGTGTTTATAAGGTTGTTGTACCCTTCTTGTGGCCCCATGTAAAGTCAATGGAAATCTAATAAAAAAACCTATAAAATAAACCGATAGCTACTGACACAAGGAAATAACACCATATTCTGTAGAAAATAATATGCACAGCTTGTGTTTTACATGTACAATCTGTGTAGAGACCTGTGTAGAAGCATAAATATACATATGCTACATCAAAATCGGTCTGTTATTTCTATATTACAGGTGTGTTTTATTGGTAGCAGTATCTGCATAAAAACTTGCTGATCGCATCCATATGGTTTATTTATGCTTAAATCAGGATGTTTTGCAGCCATATGTATTAATCAAGGTGCATGATCACGTGGTTACAACAACAACAACGTCGCCCACTCCAAAGTAAGTATTATTTGATATATTTCTTAATATTCAACGGATTTTGATGAAATATGGCGCAGCAAACGCGTCTTCATGAGCTGCATTTGGTGGTACAGGGAGTTTGGCACAGACATATGTCGTTTTTTGCGAAGAATCGATTTCCGTGTTGGAGACACGAAAATCGATACTTCGCAAAAACGACAGACGTTTGGGCGAAAATACAGAGACCACCAAATGCAGCTTAACACGACGCGTTTGATACGCTATATTTCATCAAAATCCGTTACGTAATAAGGACACTATAACATAATACGTACTTTGAATCGGTACTTGTTGTTGTTGTTAGTACCACGTGATCATACACCTTGTTAATGTAGTATTCTACAGCGTGATGTAAATAATGGATTTTTTTTTGGTAAATAACTGTAAGAAAGGCCAAACAATACGTCACCCTGTAGTATAACCCGTGTTGAATTTTAGCTTTAAACACGAGATATTCAGTTCATGGAAGGCGACAGCGTGATCGCGTTGCCGAGATTCTCTAAATTACATGTTTATATAGAAGATCTTACATGAGTGATGACGTAATATGATATTTATTAGGGCCTCACTGAAATTCGGCGGTGCCCTATAGGTTTCGCCCTGTCTGTCCGTATGTCTCTCTGTCCGACTGTCCGTCCGTTTATTTTTTGCAAGATTTTGTAAGAGTTTCTCAAATCACATATAGGGGCCCTACGTGCGTCGACCGACCACATTTTCTGGTTAAACGAGTTTACTGATTTCATAAGAAACGATGCTATGTTGAGTTGTTTCTTATGCAATCGGTCAACGAGTTCAATACATTTCCTATTAAATCAACACAACTGTTAGTATTTAGAGCATAAGAACAGCACACTACGTTGTAATGCTATAATGACCACCTATCGTGTTTTCTGTAGCGACCCCATTTGGCTATTTATTACACTATTGTGTATTAAGATTGTTAGTTCACCGTATTATTACACTGTGAAGGTCTATGTTATGCAATAAAATAATACATTCTATAAGTTAAGAATATTGAAGATGTCTGACCTGTTCACTGAAAACAAACTAGAATTTTACTTTGTATTCGGTATGGAATTTCTGAATAGTTGTATCAGTCATTGAGTTTTTATTCAAGGCCTTCCTAGTTAGAATTAATAAACAACGTCAAGGCTGTGTAATAATGTTTATTCCGCTCTAGAAATAGGATTGTTTATCACGTTGCAGGCGTGTGCTACTTTATATAATCTGACTATGAAGACAAATGCGATTGTCTTGCGCAGGTGTCATCTCACTTTGTCATCAAGTCAGGATGTCATCCTTTTGGGAAACTACCGTCCCTCAATAGTGACAAAAGGCCATAAATTCACACATCTGGCTAACTTTCCTAAATTTAGCACAGATGATATTTATGTTATTCCTTTCAAGAATTGTGATGGAAGCAATCGTGAGTTTTCACCTTATCATCCATATTATGCCAAATCCAAGATGGCCGCCAATCAAAACCAGTTATCGGCATATTTAAGCTCTATGTGGTGCTAGTTTCATAAACATGGGGGCCGTTTCACTAAACTTCGTACGACTAACATGTTCGTAAGTGCACACTTATGATAGTCTGTAAAGTTCCTATTAACAGTGTTTTCTTGAAAACAATTATTGGATTTACATTTATTGAGCATAGGCTGCATATGCAGCCTATGCTCAATAAATGTAAATCCATCAATTGAAATCTCCAGACGATCCTAAATTTGAACTTACGAACATTTTAGTCGTAAGAAGTTTAGTGAAACGGGCCCATGGTGTTTAGTACATGAGTTGAGGGCGCTGATTAAATTTATAAATGTGTTGAAACAATTTAGGTCAAGGTCACACTTTCAAGGTCAAGGTCATGTTCAAGAAACAATGACAAAAAAAACAAATATGTATTTGTACGTGTTTCTGGCTATTTAATTGTCAAATTGGTTCTGGAAAAGTCAGATAAGACCGCCTGAATGATGGTGACATCTTTGTTTATTTTGTACATGTATCCATTCTGCCGATTGTCTGCACGCATATCCATGTCAAATTGATGGCTTTTCAGCGTATTTACATTTCCGAAAACGATCTACAGCACACAATCTTGTCCGAAGATGACAGACCTGTCAGCATGCTGATAGTTACAAAACACTGTGAAAAAAATGTGTTTTGTGGTGCAGTGCTTTTTCAGAAATAATCAACGGAGGCAGGAACAAGAGTGCCGAAGGTCGCAATATACACCCGTTGAGGTGCAGTTAGTATACAAGGAAGGAATGGAAAGAATGGAAACAGAAATCAGTAACACTGACGTGTATACCCTCTGAACTAAAACTTACTTTGTTAACGCAAATTGAACAAGAGTGTCGAAGGTAACACTATCGAGGCACGTCGAATCATGGCCAGTCAGCAAGGGGAGATAACTCGCTGAAAACCAATAGGGTTCTTTCTCTTGCCATGACAAACATGTGTACCACATTTGGTTGTTATGTGTCAAGTAGAACTCCAGTTATTGTGCGGACAAGGATACAGAGTGCGAACATTAATCAAAATCGCCACTAACGGGAGATAAGTCATCAAACATTTTGAAACACAATATAGTTCTTCATCTTGCCATGATAAACATGTCTTCTGAATGTGGTTGCAATCCGTCAAGCATAACTCTAGTCATTGCGCGGAAAATATGTGCCCGCCCACCCACTCGTACAATGTGAATACACAATACGTCACATTTCTTTCAAACGAGAGTTCAAATTTGGCACCGGTACATCAGACACACAGCAACAACTTTCATCTGTGTTCTTCTGCTGCTTGACGCATTCTAGTCCCAGCTGTTATCTGAACAATCAACAAGGCATGCCTCTTCCTCTTTGCGAAGCGCACTGACTCAAACCTAAAGTTCAGCAAACTTTCAGCAACTCCTCATGACGATTCAATCTCGCCCCGATTTCAACATGAACGACTTCATTCGGTTTGAAAATCAGCGAAATCCTTTCCATTTCCAAATCACGCCAACGTTCGATATTCTACTACCTTGCCTTGGAATTTCGAACGACACATCTCCACACGAAGAGCATGGACGGTGCTGATGCTGTTATGTGGTGCACATGGTGAGACAAATTAAGGCTAGTTAACTTGAGTAGTATGTTAGTTGTCATTTCATTCCACTCACCATAAGTAACGTCTGCAAATCTACAACTATAACAACCAATGTGGCTGGACAATGCGTCTGCATGACATGTATCCTGAGAGCCGGGCACCCAAGGTGCGACTGCTATCGTCGAAGCTCTGAGACTGGTTCTACACTACTGGAAGAAGTTCATTTGCTAACCAGGACAACACGGTGCAGCTATTCCATTTCCTTGCCAAGTCCGCAGTCGAAACTGCTTCAATGCTGCTCACCCATGTGGATGTGTACACCACGAACGGTGACAATGTGTTAACATGCAACACTACAGCAGACCTGAGCTGCATGAACCCCTGCTTCCACCAAGAGGCAGAGTCGGATCTTTCTGCATCTATCAGAAATTGCGCAGCAATGACATATCAACGCGATGTTACAGACTGTCGATATTGATATTGTCGCGATAGGCTTGTTGCCATTTCGCCAATGTTTCTAACCGAGCTTTGGGTTGCAATAAGCACATCTAACGTCATCGCCTCCGTTTACAAGTGGTTGTGATACAACATCTACCTTTCTGGGTATCAGACAAAAAGACAGTCTGGGTAGAATTCGAGGTACATATACATCCTGATCTCTCAGAGACACCCATTGCACTAATTGAGGACCAGATTCTCCCGACCATCGACTCCATGAACATGAAGCATCTGGAATTATGGATTGTGCTCGTGTTGACCAAGAAAGGCTGATCTAGCATGCAACAGTATCTCGTTTTAAGGAAGGATTCCTCTGGAAACTGGAACGCTAGCGGAAACAGGATCTTACAGTTGCCTCTCATTGGAGGTAGGTTCATGATCCAGAGACACATGTCTAGACACCCTGCTGGAAACTGTCAGCTGATACCAGCCATGTCCCCGCCTTGCTGCTTACATTGCGTATGCGAGAAAAAAAATGCAAAGGTAATTGCTAATGTTGTCAGGATGTACCCTGGTGCACCGTGATGTGCCACTGTGAGGGCGGGTGCATTAATAATGACTGAGGTTCATATGGTCTACCATAATAACCCGCAACATAATCTAGACACAGACAGATCCAAACATATATACATACATGTATGTACTTGGATGTTATCTGCTGATAACACACTTTCAGAAAAACTGCGGAAGATCTGTATGCTATTTCACCAACATTGCAAAGTATATTTTTCCAGCAAAGTATACGTTGAGGGAGAAATTTTCAATTTAAGAATAAATTTATTAAGTTTTATTATACGGAATTTATTACATAATCACAGCCATTTCCGCTGTGATAATGTAATACATTCAGTATAATAATTCTGCATACTTGTAATCATCAAATATATGCAGTTGTTAGTTCTATATGAAATAATGCATTTCAGGAAAAATAAACGATTACTCCCTGAATGTATACTTTGCTAGAAAAGTATACTTTGAAATGTTGTTGAAATCGGCTACTGAGGTATACTTTGAGGGAGTAATCATTTATTGCACTTACGAGCATTTTAGTTGTAAGAAGTTTAGTGAAACGGCCCCCTGGAAAATATATACGTTGCACGACACAAGAGTCAAACAGAATAAAACAATGCAAACACTTCCTCAGTAAGCAAATCTAAAGATATATCACCACAATGCAAGTCACCATAGCGGTAAGGGACCCGACTTGGAACGGTCAGTGGGCTAACACACCTGTTAGAATAATCACCTCCCAAATTTAACGAATTTCGTCGTTTTATCGTTGAACTACTTGGTTGTCTGACAAATGCTCGCCGTTACATATTTTCCTTATTTTGTGCACGTATATTAATTATAAATTAAAGCAAAACCAACACATGCATGGTATGTGTACAAATGACTATGCACATCTACCGATGAAACGAACCTTATCATATTTGCACTCAACAAATGCCGATCAGACGGCGTAGTCTGTAGCATATTCCATCAACATTGCAAAGTATACTTTACTAACAAAGTATACTTTGAGGGAGAAATTTTCAATTTTATGATAAATTTATTAATTTTTATTATACTGAATTTATTACATTATCACAGCCAATTTGGCTGTGATAATGTAATAAATTAAGTATAATAATTCTGCATACTTTTAATCATGAAATATATGCATTTGAAAAATAAATGATTACTCCCTCAAAGTATACTTTGCTAGTAAAGTATACTTTGCAATATTGATGAAATAGGCTACAGATCAAATCTTGCACTGTTTGGCATTTAATTTGTCTGTGACTGGAGGAACGGAGAATACACATCAGTCTCAGATTTCCGACAACAGATAAGGGCTGTTTCACTAAACTGCGTACGACTAAAATGTTCGTAAGTGCACATTTAGAATCATCTGAATAGTTCGATTGATGGATTTACATTTGTAAATGTAAATCCAATAATTATTTACAAGAAAACAACGTTAATGTGAAATTTGCAGACTATCATAATTTTGCACTTACGAACATTTTAGTCGTACGACGTTTACTGAAACGGTCCCCAGTTTATTTGTCATGTGGCTACAATATTACGGTGCGACAGTTGTTTACTGTCTGTTTCACGAAAGCTGCCCAAATGTTACGACTATATAAACAATGCCAAAACAATATATTTTCGATAATATTAAATTAAAGAAAAATTTAAGAATGAGCCTTCCTTTTATTTGGTCAAATATTGATTGTATTGCGAAAAAACAAATTCATTATGTTAAATCCCCATACAGTGCAGACATCGTCACAGGAGATTTAACATGGGGACATTTTTGAATTTCAGAAATACTGGACCGATTTTCAAAATCTAACTTTTGTTTTCTTAGTTAGATAATTTCTAAGCTATCTGGCCAGTTTTCGAAGTCAATTAAAACAAAAATATCGTTTTTTACTCGTCCCACAGCTTATCCATCTCATTTTCCCCCATGATAAATTCCCATAGGCATATCAATGTTTCGTAATAAAATCAATATTTGACCACATTTCACGAAATAAAAAGAAGGCTAAAAAATAATGTTTGTGCATTGTTTATATGGCGGTAAAATTTGTGCAGGTTTCGTGAAACAGACAGTAGTGTGCGGACCGATGTCATCGACACTCGAGTCTTTTTTCTTCGTCCTTTCAAGGGAGATCTGTAAATAGAGAGGTCGAACATTATAGTCAAGTTGAGTGAAAGTGACCATGATTCAAGATGGCCTCCCTTCATATGTCATGTAACATTCCCGCTACCTACTTAATATTTTCTGCATATCTAAATTTAAAATTACAAAATTACACTATTCAGCATCATCAGTGGATAGCTGAGACAAAACAAATAGTTTACTTCATATGTGTCACAGTAACCATCGTCAATGATGCATGCGTGTGTCGTGACGTCACTTCACCTAAATAGTAACGTATACATGCCCGAGCAGGGGCGGATCCAGCATTTTGTGAACGGGGGGGGGGGGGGGGGCGCAGGGAGGGGGGTGGAGGGGGTGTCTAGTTACAAAGGTAACTCTTGCAATCTACTCCCATACGGGTAATTGCAAAAGTTAACGTTCGTAACTAAGGGGTTGTCCTATTTTCAAGCTCTTCGAAATGCACTTTCCTGTGTTTTACGGCATTTAAATTCAGACTCCAACTGTGATCTATGTAAACTCCGTGGCTAAACCGGGGGTGGGGTTGCAACCCGCACCTCCCCCCCCCCCCCCCCCCCCCTCTAGATCCGCCCCTGCCGAGTGATGGACATTACATATTATGCAACACTGTTGCAACACGGCTGACAATTGAAATGTAATATGTGATGCAGATTATAATTAAGATTTTCTTCATTAACCCAAGCAGGGCTCCAGATAAGGGATTAGTAATTGAGTATTTTCACTCCATAATTTCTGAAGCAGTTAGGTATTTCAATACATTTGAATTGGGTAAAATAAAATCTCACTACTGTTTACACATCAACAGACAGCACTTATTGAATAGTTTGAATCAAATGAAAATATGTCTTGGCATTTCATTAGAATTGTCTCCTTGGAGACAATTCAAATGAAATACCAAGATGTGCTTTCATGGAAAATAAGAGAAATATGCTATAGTTGTGGTATGTTTATTGTTTTCTGTAGCATGATGAAGGTACCACAAATTTGTTATTGCTTTTTGATACTCGCTACTTCTGATTTCAATTGGGATTTTGGCAATTTTTAATTGGGTATTTACGCAAACGCAGCTTATTTGGAGCTCTGCCCTGTATATTTTCCAAACACATTTGGAATATATCAGTAGCTGATGTCGCTTGAATAGATGTTCAGCACAATAGCAAATCTCATGAACAGTGTTATTGAATAATATTTAAAAAAAAAACACAGTAAAATGAAATAAGAAATACGCGGAACTCGTGCATTTATCCACATACAAATCAAATAACCTATAAATATACCAGCGAAAACGTCCACATTTGCATAATATTTACGGTATTGGCATATCCACGGATGTCTTTGTACTTCCAGGAGAAAGCCTTGACACTCCACCTCCTTCCATACACCGGACCAACCGTCCATCAGGGCACAGTCTTGGTGGTTGTGATATACCGGGTGAGTATGGCCAAGCAACCAGTTGTTATACACACTGTCCGTCTGCCGTGTACCTTATAACGTCGCCATATGTAATACAAATGTACTTACGTCTATTCCACCGTTTTTCTGCCGACGAGCTTTTGGCTAGTAAACACATTCAATATAAAAGAATATTTAAATGTAAGACTATTAGTACGTTTCTCATCAATAATAAAAATAAGTCCCCATCCCCATACAAATTATTTGATGAAATCCCACCAAACAACCCTATGGGAATTTAAAATGAGGGCTAAAATAGACTTTTGAATTATTTTCGGAATTTGATGACAGATTTTCAAAAGCATTAAGCTAACTTCTGTTTTTATCGTTACATCATTTCCATGTAGCCAGGCTTCGGAGTCAATTTCCAAAATGTATCATTTGTGCTAAATGTTTTGTTAAATTCCCATAGGAAAATAGTTTTTTCGCAATACCATCAATAGTTGATGGAATTTCATCAAATAGCTTTTTGGGTGGAGGGTGACTGTTTTGTTATTGATGAAAAAGTACTTAAATTTTATATATTTTTCTTAAATTGAATGTGTTTAATAGCCAAAAGATCGTCGGCAGGAAAACGTTGAGCAGACAGTAAATGTAACTGACCATATATGAGGCAAGCCATTTGATTGCGTACCTAAGAAGATGTGCGAGATTTCATGAACATTTTTAACACAAACTATGATAGTTTCTATAAATGTGTCTGTGCCTGAATAAATGGGGCTTATGGGTCTTGCGACCAGTGTAGATCCAGATCAGCCTGTGCATCCGCACAGACTGATCAGGATCTGCACTGGTAACCATCCCATCAATGAAACACCCGTCATACTTCTAACTATAGTCTGTTTCACGAAACCTGCCCAAATTTTACGGCTATATAAACAATGCAAAAAACAATTATTTTTTTTCGATAATATTAAATTAAAGCAAAATTTAAGAATGAGCCTTCTTTTTATTTCGTGAATTTTGGTCAAATATTTGTTTTATTACGAAAAATTGATTTCTCTATGGGAATTTAACATGGGTGGAAAAGAGGTAGAGGACTTGTGGGAGGATTCAAAAAACTATTATTTTTTTGTAATTGAATCGAAACCTAGCTAGATAGCTTGGAAATGATCTAACTAAGAAAACAAAAGTTAAATTTAAAAAATCGGTCCAGTATTTCTAAAATTCAAAAAATTTCCCCATGTTAAATCTCCATAGACATCTTCACTCCGTGAAGATGTCTATGGGGATTTAACATGGGGAAATTTTGTTTTGGCAATAAAATCAATATTTGACCAAATTTCACGAAATAAAAAGAAGGCTCATTCTTAAATTTTCCTTTAATTTAATATTATCGAAAATAATATTGTTTTTGAATTGTCTATATAGCCGTAATATTTGGGCAGCTTTCGTGAAACAGACTGTAAGCAGATCTAACAGGGTGCTATTTGATCACGAACTGCACTGGTAAAAAATCCCATAAGCCCCATTTCTTGAGTCACAGCCACATCAGACGTCGAGAGTTGGCGAAATTATATTCTGCATTTATTGCGAACATTTCGTCAACTGTTTGTCATAACTGTCCCTCTGTCGTGTCCGTTGGTAAACAAAATACAATTTGCGTCAAATAGAAATAGTACATGTATGCCTAAAGGAGGTCGAAAGGCTAAGGTAATTATGTGGCTGTGACTGGAGAAATGGGGTTTATGGGTGTTGTGATCAGAGTGAAGCTCCTGGTCAAATAGCACACTCCTGTGACCTGATAACTATATATATACAGTCAAACCTGTGTATTAAGGCCAGCCATGGGAAGTGAAAAATCTGGCCTTTGTTCACAGGTGGTCTTTATTCGCAGGGTCATTTATATAGTAATTGTGTCATTGGGACAACAAAAGTGTGGCCTTTACAGCCAGGTGATTGCTATTCGGAGGTGGTCTTTAACACAGGTTCGACTGTATATAGTATATGGCATGTTAGAAGCATGATGGGTGCTTCATTGATGGAATGGCGAACAGTGCAGATCTTGATCATAATGTGCGGATGCCAGACGTGCTGGATCTACACTGGTCGTAGAAACCCATAAGCCCCATTTATCCAGTCACAGCCACATATACAATTCAGTTACAACGAACCCTTCTTACGCTGTTGACGCAAATTGCCGTCTGCTGTTTATCATTTTTGCTTTAATTCTTAACCAAAAATGTTTTTTCAAACCAGGTTTTTGTCGAGAAATATTGAAAATAAAACATTTCCAGCAGACAACAACATTTAATTCAGCGTAGTAAGGGTTAAGTACCATTTCAGATACATATTATAGTTTAAACAATATTTATTTCAAATAATATACATGTATATACGCATCACAATACATATACAGTAACGGTGAATACCGATTAATAATTCCAGCACACAAATATTTACACAATTCCCTAACATTTGATTGGTCCGTAGCAAGTCTCTGTCCAAAATTTATATCCCAGTAAACTCCCATGCCGAACTACTTTCCGTAACTGTCAGGCGCAGTTAAAATAATTCTTAAGAAAACGGAAAATAAACACATTTTATTGATGAATTTATTTCAAATGCTGGAATTATAAGGAATGAATGGCCTTTTTGTTGAATTTATCGGGGATATAAACTTGGAAAAGTCGCGGGAATACTGGACGAGGCCTTAAAAAATTACAATTTTCGAAAAAAAATAAAAAAAATAAATATATTTTTTTTTGATTTTTTTTCGAAAATTATAATTTTGTATCGCTTCGTCCAGTATTCCCGCGACTTGTTTATACCCCGATAAATTCCACAAAAAGGCCATTCATTCCAATAGAAAACCAGCTCACAGAGCTTATGTGAAGTCTTCTCCTTGAGATACACAACTGCCTGCGTTAATCTTACTCGGATGTCAACGATTCGGAACTTCTATTGACAATCCCAACTCGCAATCAAGCAGTTTGATTAGCGGAGCCAGAGTTGTATCACAGCTCAGGCTCATTCAATCAAGCCCAAAGTCATTATTCAGGTATTTTTTAGATTTACAATATACATTGTATATATATTGGCAGGATTAGCGCCGGGGATGATGTAACCATAGTGATTTATTTGTGCAATCGATGAAAACGTGCAAAACAGATAATATTATGTAAGTTGACAAAAATATTTTCAGGGGACATGCGCAATATAATTTGACTTTTGACTTTATTTATGAAAAATATTGTACATTATAAACGTATTAAAGGTACATGCCCACTAAGTATGCACAAAATGTTCTTTATATCAGAAACATCATCCGAGACATTGTCTGGGAAAGTAAACGTTCATTACCCATTACCCCACGTACTAAATGACATTATTATACATTTGTGTTATATTATTTGTTCAGGTGACGCATTTAATTAGTATAAATAATTTAAAAAAAATAGCATGCCTCATTTGCATATGAAAATAGCCTGATACCACCGTGCGTCACATTTTGTGCCTACTGAGTGGGCATGTACCTTTAAAGGCACTCAGTAGGCGCAACATGTTCGATATAGGAATTAAATAAGTGTGTAATTACGAAAAAATAAATGCTTTGATTTAATGACGGCATGTCGTGACCGACTAGTCAAGTCCCCATCCGATAGGACTACTGTCTGCTTCACGAAAGCTGCCCAAATTTTACGGCTATGTAAACAATTCAAAAACAAGATTTCTTTTGATAATATTAAATTAAAGGAAAAATTAAGAATGAGCCTTCTTTTTATTTCGTGAAATTTGGTCAAATATTGATTTTATTGCGAACAAACAATTTCACCATGATAAATCCCCATAGACATCTTCACACGGAGTGAAGATGTCTATGGGGATTTAACATGGGAATTTTTTTTTGAATTTTAGAAATATTGGACCGATTTTTAAAATTTAACTTTTGTTTTCTTAGTTAGATCATATCCAAGCTATCTAGCCAGGTTTCGGGGAGTCAGTTTCCAAAAAAAATCGTTTTTTGACTCCTCCCACACTTCCTTACCACTTTTTTCCCCATGTTAATGTGGGCAGTTTTCGTGAAACAGACTATAGGCTAGCACGAAGTTGTCTTTCCCAAGGACACGCCGAATCTGCCATTCTGAGCGGGTGGAGGTAGGAATCGAACCAGGGGTCTCCCGATCCGTAGTCTCTACCTACTGAGCTAATCCGGCCACCTTAAAAAGTGATCGAGTGCCCGAAATAATTATTTACCACGCGCAGTGGTACCACTATCAGGCTATTTTAATATGCAAACGAGGCATGATCTTTTTTCAAAAGAAAACAATAATATTTTCGACAGATTATAAAGTATGATCATTGCACATCAATAAATACAGATAATAAACTGTAATGTCCGTTAACATTTTAAGGAAACACGGTTATCGCCCCTGATATCAGTGTGGAAATTTAAGTCTGATATAAAATATATAATAATGCCAATAAATACGTGGGGTAATGGTGAATGAATGTTTAATTTGCCAGAAAATGTCCCAGCAAAAGTTGTGCCTATTGAGTGGGCATGTACCTTTAAATGAAATTATGAATCATCCGAAGGTACAAAATCGCATGGCGTGTCTCATATAGAGACATATGTTGGGACAATAAGCAATAAAGGATTATAACGATCGTTCAGCTGACGGAAATAATAAAACAAAACATTTAAGGTAGTTGTACCATTCTATGGAAATCTAATAAAAATCCTAATCGTAAACCGATAGCCATTTACGCCAACAACCAACATATATATGTTCAATAAGTCGTTATGCAGATGCTGCCAGGAAGGAAATCACACATAGTTAGTACATAATATGCATATATTGGTGTTTTACACGTGTAATTTTGCTTCTACACACCTGTGTAGAAACGTACATTATAATACATGTGAAAAGTGTTCTATTATTTGAATATTACAGTTTTGTGTGCATATTTATATACTATCTGCATAAAGACTTACAGTATATCACATTCATATGGTAGAACTTTTTATTAGATATTCATAGACTTTATATGGGGTCACAAGAACGGAACAACTACTTTAACCCTTTCACCCCTAAGTCACTGGAATGGATTTTGATATGTTAATTTTGCAACCAATCCAACCGTCACAAATTGGTTTTCAGACTAATCTATTTATGAAAGGGCGGTGTTTTTGTTATCAAATATATGAAATTTACTTGTAAAAAGTGCAGAACCTGATGAGACGGCTCGTCACGAGCCGGCTCATCTGGATCTACACTGTTTGCCAATACCACTATACAGGCCAGTGGTGTTGAAAGGGTTAAGTCGCCCTGCATAACGCCCAGAACAGTCTGTGTCTGGTTGCTCAAAGCTGCTGTTAGCTTAACGGACTGTTAAATCCTTAACAATGTTAAGGATTTAACAGTCCGTTAAGCTAACAGGGTTTTGAACAACAGGGCCCTGGTTAAATACGCTACCGTCTGTCCACTCCCAAACGCCTTCATTGCGCATATCGTGCAGACCGATCCAAACCGGATGTCGGTAACGTAACGCCGACAGCATCGTCAGCACGGATGACTGAGTGGCCGCGTCCTTGATTACAACCAGGGTACCTCCGCTGGCCGCACAGTCAGCCTCAGCTACGGAAGACATATGGTTTAACTAGGTGAGCTGATTATCGTGACATAATGCACACGTGAGTGATTGGGGTCTTACACTAAACAAACGAGTGAGCGTGGATCACCATACGTGTCACTAATATAACCAGGGTCACTCCATTTGCCTCACAGGCAGTATCAGCTGCGGATGGAAGACATGTGCTATATTTAACTATATGAGCTGATTATCGTGAAATAAATGCACGAGTTATTGTGTCCTTCCGCTAAGCAAACAAGCGAGAGTAATGAATCGAGTAGGACCCAATCACGAGGTCGGAGGCGGGCCAGTGTGAAGGTGACTGTCGCACGATTCAAAGGGTGTGGCCAAGAACGTGTTTTGATTAGTCTAAGGAAACGCGTCATTGCGACGTTGCTGACACCGTTTCTGCACAATATGGGAATTAAACACGAGAGTGGTGTACAAACCACGGCTGCTCTACAGAATCGAATGGTGTACTTCACCGTTATATTTGTGTAAATTACTGGCTGCCATGTACGAAATACTTGTTCTAACTTCAGAAATGTGGCTATGACTTGTGAAATGGGGCTAAATTAAATGTCAGTTTAGCAACAAAATGGCTACCCCGCTCCATACCTCTCGCGAGGGTAGCAATTTAACCCCATCTATTTAATGTAACACATGGAAGAGTGATTTTTGCAATATGTACTTCACCGTTATATTTGTGTAAACTGTCAAAACTGTATCTATACATTATTAATAACGAACACACACATGCAGAAATTGGTTATTTCACCGTGGCAATGTGTTTATCTGACATTTACATGATGTATATCTTGTAAATTTGAAAGCTTCATAACATATCGGAGGCGAATTATTGTAGCTAATGTAATTTGTGATCGGTGTAGCTCATCTACGGATCCGCATGTACTCTGAAAATTTTGTCAACTTTTAACTTTGTCGCCATTTACGCAAAATGATTGTAAATTTTGTAAACGTATTTCATGAAATTACGCAGATGTCCGAAGGTAAAAAATCCCATGGCGTGTCTCGTATGTACCTGATATCCAGTCGTCATCACTGGGACGAAGTTCGTAACATCTGTCACCGTATCGTCGGAAGTAACCAAGATCACGGCCATATTTATTCGGGCACATGTCAACTCGTCCACTCGCTATAACAAAGCAAAAACATCCTTTAATTTGAGTATTTCATTTCAGACATTTAGACATCATTATATGCTACTTTACTTCATATGAGACACGCCGTGGGATTTTTTACCTTCGGACATCTGCGTAATTTCATTAAATACGTTTACAAAATTTATTTAGTATTTTTCATAAATTAAGTCAAAAGTTGACCTAACTTTCGGAAAATATTGTAAATTTTGTAAACGTAATTAATGAAATTACGCAGATGTCCGAAGGTACACAATCCCATGGTGTGTCTAATATTCGGTACAACTCTATTATTTCAACATCACATTACTTCATAGGGATGGATAATGATAGTGCGACATTTGTTTCGTTTTTCACTCTCTAAATTTAATATTGTGATATTGCTTAATATAATGAAAAACTGATGTTGATAAAAACAGAACGTATCTCCAAATTAGGATAGATACTAAGTCCTAAGTATCAGCTAGTATCTCTTAATTAGGAGTTCGTATATCCTAATTAGGAGATACATATATTTTAGCATTGGCACCAGGACGCATTCCATAGGATGGAGAATGACAGGGCGACATTTACTTCGTTTCCTTCACTCGTACACATTGAATAGTGTGACATTGCTTAATGAAAACTGATGTTGTTGTGAGCGTCGTAGTCCGGTCACATGATGTGGCTTGTCGTACGGGGCGCCAAGTGGGACATGGCTCAATTTTGTCAACAAAATTAATTTTTATACCTATAAACCTGACAAAAACAAAACAAAATTAAATATATACTGATTTTGTCAACAAAATTCACTTTTGTGCCACAAAACTCAATTCTGTGTCACAAAATTCAATTCTGCATACGTTTCGTATACGTATTTGCATACGTTTCGATTATGTTGCCCAAATATGGCACACGCATGTAAGAAGGACTACCATTGGTCAGATACAGTATGACAAAAATGTGGCCTGAATATTATGTATAAAAATATATCAGCAACAAACATGATGGAACTAGGATGGAAAATAACATTTTGTGAATTGGTTGCCATGGCAACCGTTTATTGTAATTATGTATTGACTATGTACATACATTTAATAACGCTATCCCAATGTTGGTTACTTGAAATATAACGATGCTATTGTTAAAATGTTTATATAAACTAGTTGTTATTTGGCCGCCCTGGCATCCGCATACATGATTAGTCACAATAAGATTATTGGATAGAACTAGAGGTATATATTTTGTAGTAATCATAATATAACCAAAATAACTGTCCATAAAGAAGTATAATATTGATATATTGGGTTATATTTTCGCATTGAAATATTTAAACCTGCAAGTGTACTCACCATCTAGTATAAAATGGACTAAGACCGATCTCAACCAATCAACGTAGAGATGACATAGACTATCAGTTACGCAAACTAATTTTTGTGGACAAAACTGACTTTTGTGGACAAAACTGAATTCTGTCCCACAAAACTGAATTTTGTTCACAAAACTCAATTCTGTCTTACAAAATTGAATCCTTTATAACAAAAATGAATTTTGTAAATCAGAATTTTACATAATTGGATTTTGTGATTTTTAATGTTACAAAACTCAATTTTGTCTGGACAAAATTGGTTTTGTACACATAATTAACCTGTCCTGCATGGCGCCCCGTATGTCGTGTAGTCGAAGCTGGAATAGATAAAGTCTGGATAGCGATAGTTAACGTTACGGTTGAAGGTTTTGTTGTTGATCGATGCTGCAAGGGACAGTGTAGGAGATCTGGCTATATAGAGAATAGTAGGTTAGTGCCGTGAATGGGAAAACATATCTGGCAAGGCTTAGGAAACGGGATGAGCGAGGCTCTGCCGAGCACATCCCGTTTCCGTACCGCGCCAGATATTTTTCCCATTCACGGCACTAACCTACTATTCTATTTATCCCGTCAACACCTACAAATGGCTTTAAAATTAAAAAACAATAACCCCAGTCACCGCACATATTCATACGCAGTGATTAGGTCGTATTGACAGGATATCAAACATGTTTCACGGCACCGTGTTTCACGGCACATACGCACTGTGTTGACGGGATAAAATGCATACATGCCACTATGTCAGTGTACATGTATGTTGGTATCGAAAATAAATAACACGTACGTAATACTTGTATATATTCAGCATGTAATTTTATTTCCTTCTGAGTAACATAAGCTCGCTAGCATGTATTCACGATTCCATAGGATGGAGAATGACAGGGCTACATTTGCTTCGTTTCCTTCACTCTCTAAATTCAATATTGTGGCATTGCTTAATAAAATCTGATGTTGAAACACAATTGAAACAGGACGTATCTGATGGTAGACAAAGGTAAATTAATAGTAGTGAGGTTTGACCACACTGTCGTCTTAGGAGCCATACCTGATTGAGTCGACGTCATTGTAGCCGCTATGGGCGGCGTAGATGCTGTTGTTGCTGGCGCAGGTGTTGTTGTCAGCGTCGTAGTCCGGCCACGTGATGTGGCTTGTCGTGTAGTCGAAGCTGGAATAGATACAGTCTGGATAGCGATAGTTAACCCTTACGGTTGAATGCTTTGTGTTGATATATAGAGAATAGTAGGTTAGTGCCGTGAATGGGAAAAATATATGGCAAGGCTTAGGAAACGGGATGTGCTCGGCTCTCTGCCGAGCACATCCCGTTTCCGTGCCGCGCCAGATATTTTTCCCATTCACGGCACTAGCCTACTATTATATTTATCCCGTCAACACCTACAGATGGCTTTAAAATGCCAAAAAAATAACCCCAGTCACCGCACATATTCATACGCTGTGATTAGGTCGTAGTGACAGGATATCAAAAATGTTTCACGGCACCGTGTTTCACGACACATACGCACTGTGTTGACGGGATAAAATGCATACATGCCACTATGATGCATGTTAGTGTACATGTACATGTATGTTGGTATCGAGAATAAATAACACGTACGTAATATATATTCAGCATGTGATTTTATTTCCTTCTGAGTAACATAAGCTCACTAGTATGAATTCACGATCCGATCCACAATTGGTCATATTAAGCGAGAGTGCTTCACTAAATTATAATAAAAGTCCATGTATTGAACTTAATCACAGGCGACTGAAAACTGTCAGTATTATTATTATAGTATATTAGAAACTTCATCATCAGGTACCTAGTATCTAACGAAACTGAAGAAAATACAGTAGGAAATAATACACAGTGCCATTCTCCGTCTCTCTCTCTCTCTCTCTCTCTCTCTCTCTCTCTCTCTCTCTCTCTCTCTCTCTCTATAGTGATATTATAGAGATATATTGTATATATATATATATATCACTATATATAGAGAGAGACCAAATACGATAACAAATACGCCGGGATCCACAACGGGCGGAACTCGTTCTACGCTTCTTTTGTGATATATATCACTATATATATATATATATATATATCACTCTCTCTCTCATGTGACACGGCGTGTCTCTTTTGTAACTTACTTAAAAGAAGCGTAGAACGAGTTCCGCCCGTTGTGGATCCCGGCGTATTTGGTATCGTATACGTGGCCGCTGATGACACAAGTGGTGTGCCTGATGTTCTTATTGCCACCAATGATCCTACTGAACTTGTTGATAACGGCAATGATTTGGTGACTGTCGTTGCTGTCTTAAAGCTGGATTGTTTCATTGTGACTGCAGTCGTTGATGTGTGGGCTACTGATTGAGATACTCCCGAATTCGGTGATGATGTCAGAGTAAACCTTGATGTTGATGTGGTTACATTCAGTACTGTGATACCGCTAAAGGGTGGTGATGAAGATATTGCCGATTTCGTAGAGGTTAAATCTGGCGACCGTTGTGTGGGCATTGTCGGGACTGCAAAAGGAGATAGAGATCGATACACTCAGTAATGAGTTAATACGTACACGTGAATCATTATTTCACCTTTAAGTATCTGACATTGAATGATTCATCTAATAATTGTATATACTACTTTTGGACAATTCCATTGTTAAATCAAAGGACTCAACGTTGAAATTATTCGCAGTATAACTTTTGGCATGATTAACAAGTCGACGCGCGTGTTTCTGGCAAACCATGTAAGCGATCCAGATAACTATTCGTGGCCATTTGGTCAGCTAACGATGTTGTCCATTTTAGCTACGGCCTGTATGTTTTAATTTCAGATGAATATGTGAGCAGGTTTGGTTGGTAAAAATATGTTCGAAAATAAGGCTTCTATCGAGTTTACAAGGATATATAAATCCTCGAGACATGGTGAGTCATTCATATGTAATATCGCATGGATTAGCCACGCATTCAAGGTGCATGATCACGTGGTTACAACAACAACAACGTCGCCCACACCAGAGTAAGTATTCTTTGATATCGGAGACTCTGAAATCGATTCTTCGCAAAAACGACAGAAGTTTGGGCGAAAATACAGAGACCACCAAATGCAGCTTAACAAGACGCGTTTGATGCGCCATATTTCATCAAAATCCTTTACGTAATAAGGACACTATAAAAGAATACGTACTTTGAATAGGTACTTGTTGTTGTTGTTAGTACCACGTGATCATACACCTTGTCATTGTACTGACCTTCGTAGAGGTACCGGATGTTTGGTACCCGGTACCGGCTTATATGGTTTGATCATTTCGTGTTATCACTTACGGAATGTCGAAAAGGTGAATAGCTATTCTGAGAACAGAAACAGAAACCTAAGATTGTATTCGTGCACCGAATCATGCGGTTACGAATCGCGAATAATCGAATATGACGGTTAATCGTCCCACCCTTAGAATACGGACACATTTGCAATAACTTAAATGTAGTACCCTTGTTTTTAAAAAGTTCAACCCGCAAAAAAAGTGCTGCGACCGACATAAACTAATTTGCATAAAAGCTGGAAGACCTCAGATTTCGATGCTGGTTGTATAATTCTTCGCCAGCGCTCGAATGAAATTGGTAATGTTTTCGAAATCTTCAAAACCATGACGACTACTGGAGATCCAGGTGAGACGGCTGGTAAGGATACGACAAACATGTATCTACAGTGTTTATAAATGTTGTCTTCATGGTGTGTAGGGCTGAACGGGCTAATACGCTGTGTTATTACATCAGGAAAACCCATTGTTATGCAGTACCAGGGTGTATGATCACGTGGTATTAACAACAACAACAACAACAACAACAAGTACTGAAACTTCCAGAATCCATCTGATTCAAAGTACGTATCTCTTATATTGTCCTTATTACGTAACGGATTTTGATGAAATATGGCGCATCAAACGCGTCATGTTAAGCTGCATTTGGTGGTCTTTGTTTTCGCCCAAACTTCTGTCGTTTTTGCGAAGAATCGATTTCCGTGTCTACCGACACGGAAATCGATTCTTCGCAAAAACGACATAAGTTTGTGCCGAACTCCCTGGACCACCAAATGCAGCTCATTAAGACACGTTTGCTGCGCCATATTTCATCAAAATCCGTTGCATATTAAGGAAAATATCAAATAATGTTTACTTTGGAGTGGGCGACGTTGTTGTTGTTGTAACCACGTGATCATGCACCTTAAGTACATGATTTGCAAAATAATTCACTACATTCTCGTTTTTGTTGCATACTAAATGGCAACAGCTTTAACAGTTCTGTCATGATTACTGCTGTTCTCTTGCTTGTTTTGTATGAGCTTCATAATGGTTATGTTGTCGCTTACCTGGGCTATTGGACCTGCTTTGGGTATCACATTGCTTTCTCGTTTTCACAAACAATAACTACAAACACTTAGCAGATATTGACCCAATACAGTTTATATATAGTATATGCAATGCACATGTATTCAACTTATTGCTGAAAGCATGGTACAAGTATGAAATAGACGCACTTAACAGAGCATGAGATAGAGCATAGACTCCATTTAATTATAGCACAGTTCACACGAAAATGAACTGGGCTGTTTATAAATGCTAACTTTGATTACTCCCTTCTGGATACTATGACGGGGTAATACCTTTCTTATCATTCTTACGATGGAGGAAACTTAAAATATCGTTTATTGCTGTTTCAAATTGTGTCTCCATTCTCAATTCTCAATAAAAAAAAGGGTTTGATAACACTTATAATCAATGATTCTTAAGTGTTGTCAAAGGATGTTTTTGTTGAGAGAAATTGAAAATAAAAAAGAAGAGCAGATGACAAAATTTAATTCAGCATTGTAAGGGTTAATTATTCGTACCCAAGTCAGCAAGTGATGGATCGTTGGGACATGTTTCTTTCCGTACGTCTCCAACTGTATGCACGTAGACCTTCTGAAATGCGGGACAATTACATAACGTCATGAAATTAATTCCTTTATTATTCTGTTAATAATAATCGTGGTACATGATCACGTGGTTACAACAACAACAACGTCGCCCACTCCAAAGTAAGTATTATTTTATAGTTTCCTTAATATGCAACGGATTTTGATGAAATATGACGCAGCAAACGCGTCTTCGTGAGCTGCATTTGGTGGTCCAGTGAGTTCGGCACATACTTATGTCGTTTTTGCGAAGAATCGATTTCCGTGTCGGTAGACACGGAAATCGATTCTTCGCAAAAATGAAAGAAGTTTTGACGAAAATACAAAAACCACCAAATGCAGCTTAACAAGACGTGTTTGATGCACCATATTTCATCAAAATCCGTTACGTAATAAGGACAATATAACAGAAAACGTACTTTGAATCAGATTGATTCTGGAAGTTTCAGTACTTGTTGTTGTTGTTAGTACCACGTGATCATACACCTTGATACTTATAGCAGATTCGCTCTGCATTGTGTTAATCATACGCCGTATTACATTTACATCACATAAACCGGTGCTAGCAGGCGTCTGCGTCATTGACTGTCCAGAGGCGGATCTAGAGGTGGGTGGGGGGGGGGGGGGGGGGTCCAGGGTTGCAACCCCCACCCCACCCCTGTTCAGCCACGGAGTTTACATAGATTTACAGCTTACCACCAGTTGGAGTCTGAATTTAAATGCCTTAAAACACAGGAAAGTGCATTTCGAAGAGCTCGAAAATAGGACAACCCCCTAGTTGCGAACGGTAACTCTTGCAATTACTCCTGTATCGTCCGGAGCTAGCTACGGACGGTACGGGAGTAGATTTCAAGAGTTACCTTGGCAACTAGAAAACACCCACCCCCGTTCCCCAAATGCTGGATCCGCCCCTGCTTTTATACTTCAGGCACATTATTGACACAAATAAACAATGCCAATAAAACCGCACTTGGCAATGTTAGAGACATGTATGTAAATATAAATCCTGGCAATGTATATGTGTACCTGTAGCCTATTTCATCAACATTGCAAAGTATACTTTACTAGCAAAGTATACTTTGAGGGAGTAATCATTTATTTTTCCTGAAATGCATTATTTCATATAGAACTAACAAATGCATATATTTCATGATTAAAAGTATGCAGATTTATTATACTGAATTTATTACATTATCACAGCCATTAAATGGCTGTGATAATGTAATAAATTCAGTATAATAAAAATTAATAAATTTTTCAAAAAATTGAAAATTTCTCCCTCAAAGTATACTTTGCTACTAAAGTATACTTTGCAATGTTGATGAAATGGGCTAAGGTAGTATGTAAATATAAATCCTGGCAATGTATATGTGTACCTGGTAGTCGTTTTATATATATATGCTTTGCGTTTTACTTAAGGAAGAAACCATGGGCCGTTGCCTTTACTGTAGTACGAAACACGTCATGTTTGTTTAAAATGCACGAACTTTAAACAGACCAAATGCTTTCATACTACAGTAAACGCCACAGCTCAAGTTTTTACTTATAGCTACATTGCATGTTCTGATTGTTTCAAAAATGTAAATAGCCAAATATGGTGTTAAAATTAAGAATCATTTGTTTACGTCATTTAGTCGCAATTTATGGAACAGCCACGTTGCCGGTCACTGGCGTGACGTTATTGACAACGTCGTAGAAATGAATGACGTCAAACAAACTTTCTAATGCACTCTATAACTATCACGCAATCTGATTGGCTGATGGTCATACATTACAGGTATATCATTGTTGATTAACCCTTTCAACCCTAAGTAACTGAATGGGCTGCGATATGTTAATTTTGCAACCAATCCAGTCATCGCAAAATGATTTTCAGACTATTCCATTTATAAAAAGGAGGTATTTGTTGTTCTCAAAAATATGAAAATTACTTTCAAACAGTGCAGATCCTGATGAGACGGCTCGTTACGAACCGGCTCATCTGGATCTGCACTGTTTGCATAAACCGATATAGCGGGCTTTCGGGTTCAAAGGGTTAACGGTCGTAAATTATTTCAATATGTATTCCTACGCCAATAGTAAGATTGAGGTCGGTCAATTTACTCTGCCACATAATTACCGACAAAACCATAGGGTCACTCGCATAAAATGTCCCAAGTAGTATTCTGGTATTTTTGTCAAAGACACAGCTGTCTTGCATCTGAAACGTCCTGGAGATCGCATTGGAGTAACATTAAAAGCGCAAAGTAGTAAATAAGGCAATTATAATTCTAACGATGAATGTATTGGTTTTATTATTGAAAACTAATGAAATCAGCAACATAAACGTATATACATTCATGCACAAATTGCTAATATCTTGTAATTGTTTTGGAACTAGCGCGTCGCCATTAAACAGATTTTCCGACCTATCATTTTCTGATATACGCCTCAAATTTCAAAATTACAATACAGTTAACCCTATATTAACGTCGCGAGACGTCACGTAGGACTAATGTAATACATTGGGATATAAACGAAGTACATTGAATGGGCGTTCTTACTATGAATTTATGGAAGGTGTAAACTTACTATTCTTGAATACATTATATTGTATGTTTACACAAATTGATTTGTTCCGCAGACATTAGGATATGAAGGAGCATGGGTAGACCTTTCACAGCACTTTTTTTGTTATGGATGAGAAACAACTTACATTTAAATATTTTTTAGATTCAATGTGTTTAATAGCCAAAAGTTCGGCGGCAGAAAAGCGTGGTTCCACGTTTTGCTGACGACGAACTTTTGGCTATTAAACACATTAACCCTCTCGCAATAAAATTAAATTACATAAAATAATTATTTTTGGGGAGGATGATTTTTTGTTATTGATGAAAAACTACTTACGTTTAAATAGTGTCTCGAATGAGAAATGTAACATAATAGTCGAAGGGGTTAGTGGATGAAGGGGGCTAACTCCACTGACCCCCTTAGTAAAAGGGGTCAGTGGAGTTAGCCCCCTTCATCCACTAACTCCCTTCGACTATTATCTTACATTTAAAGTTTTAGTAGTAAACTCGCATTTGGATTGAGAAACGTAAACTTTGAACTAACTCCTTCCTTCCAGCGACACCTTCACTTTTGTTATTACAGCTATGTATAGTGATGATTAACTAGTCTACTCTCAGCTATACGGATGGCTTTTACTATTTCATCTGTCTGTTATATGTTCTGTATCCTTCTAGCTGAGACACGGGCTGTGTATGTTTTGTCACAATAACAGCTGATTCAGCCGTCTTAACTTTAGTAGTATTTTATAAAAAAAAATTCATAAACCAACAAGAAATTTGTAATTGTACATATTTTCACCCGCTTGTCAGACCACGACGCAAAACTCGTTGACAGAATCATTGAGAATAGGCTGGTAGTGTGACAAAATATTACACGACAGGTGTCTCATCTCGAAGGATACAGAAATACAGATACAATTCATCCATCCGTATAGCTAAGACTATCTAAGCTAAGTGATGATGTAGTACCTTCATTTCGAACTGAACAGCGATAAAATCGGAAGCCGTTGAAGCCCCATCACTCAGTGGCTTGCAGTCGAACTCGTACATATATCCAAGCACGATCGACGACGTTGACGCTTGCCCATAGACAGGCGTCTCGACGTCGTATGCACATACACACTCAAAGTCGGCAGTAACGAAAGGTAGGGAGACCAGTACAGCGAGAAGAGCCTTCATTTTGGTGTTTGAATTGTGACGTGGTCACCGTGATAATCTGAAACAATCATACGGTATATTTAGTGAGTGGGACATCTTTATATAGATAATAGTAGGTTAGTGCCGTGAATGGGAAAACATATCAGGCAAGGCTTAGGAAACGGGAACACAACAAATAACTTTAAAATGCAAAATAAATAACCCCAACCGCATCCTCAAAATCGGAGAATCGAACCACACATATTCATACGCAGTGATTAGGTCGTATTGACAGGATATCAAAAATGTTTCACGGCACCATGTTTCACGGCACATACGCACTGTGTTGACGGGATAAAAAGGATGCTTAGCATACAATACGTATACAGTCGTAGTGCATACATATATGTACGACAATTAATATACAATACACGCCTCTTATCATAGTGCATTTGAAATATACGCATACATAATTATTAAATATTAATCATTAACAGGCGGCAGTTATATATAGGTGTCTGTGAATCATATGCATCTAATTGCGGAACCCAAATATAACAAGAGTGCCGTAAGTCACAAAATACGCCCGTCGAAGATGAAAAAGTTTCCCATGTTAAATCCCCATAGACATCTTCACACAGTGAAGATGTCTATTAGGATTTAACATGGGGCATGGGCCAGACAGCGAAAATGCAGAAATGTGAAGCTGTCACCAAGGCAAGAAATATTAATGAGAATTTAGAAATATTTAGCATTATTTATTCCTCTTGTTTTGATAAACAGGTCTTCTAATGTGTGTAAAGTAGAAATTATATAGAATTGCATACAGAAATGTAGAAAAAAATGGTTCAGTTAAAAAGGTGATATATTTGTTAAAAAATATTGTTTCTGCATAAAAACACCAAGGTGCACATCTTCAATATGTTTAGAAGACGTGTGTATAGTCTCAGATCGATTGACTGAACGGTTTCAGAGGAGTTGTGTACACAAACTCTGCACCCTATATAGAATTGTATACAAAATGTAGAAACAATGGCTAAGTTAAAAAGGTTATACTTTTGTTAAAAATATATTTTTCGGCATAAAACATGAAGGTGCACATCTCCAATATGTGTAGAAGACGTATTTATAGTTTCAGATCGATTGACTGAACGGTTTCAGAGGAGGTGTGTACACAAAGTCTGTACCCAATATAGAATTGTACACAACAATGCAGAAACAATGGGTAAGTTAAAAAGGTGTCATTTTCGGCATAAAAACACCGAGGTGCACATCTTCGATATGTGTAGAAGACGTGTGTATAGTTTCAGATCAATTGACTGAACTGTTTCAGAGGAGTTGTGTAAACAAACGCTGTACCCTATATATAATTGAATACAAAAATGTAGAAACAATGACCAAGTTGAAAAGGTGATATTTTTGTTAAAAAAGATTTTTCGGCATAAAAACGCCAAGGTGCACGCACATTCGGCATGAATTCAATGGGATACAAATGATTAGCTATGTCTAGCACGTATTTAAAATACTTAAGCTTTCAGAATATATCCTTACGAGAAACCGTTTGCTTAATCTTACTGATGCACATGTAAATGTATGACCTGTAATGAAGAATCTAAGCTAATAGCATTATACATTTCCACACACTGTCTGAAATATGTACATCGTGTACATGTAATATATATGTACATGTGTAAACAAATGATGGAATTCAGTGAAAATATAGAAAGTCTTACGGTTAACGATGTGACATAATCAGTAGCCTATTTCACAAAAATTGCAAACTTTAAGTATACTTATCTTGCTATATACACTTTGAGGGAGATAGTTTCAATTTAAGGATACATTTATTAATGTTTATTATAGTGAATGTATTACATTATCACAGCCATTTTGGTTGTGATAATGTAATAAATTCAGTATAATAATTCTGCATACTTTTAGTCATCAAATATATGCAGTCGTTAGTTCTATATGAAATAATGCATTTCGGGAAAAACAAATGATTACTCCCTCAAAGTATACTTAGCTAGACAAGTATATTAGTAATTTTGGTGAAAACGGCTACTGGTTGTTGACATCATCTTCATTTGTTCAGCTTAACCTAGAACGAGAGATAACGTAGGTTGAAATGGTTGACCTATATGAGACGAACAAGAAATACTTGTAGATGAAAATTTAAATAAATCAGGCGGCAAACAACAAGCGTAAAGTACATTACATAATACTAGTTGGTGGAACTTGCACTGGATAGTGTGCGATTGAAAATGCATGCAAACTATCTAAGAATATGTATATCATGAAAATACTATGGCCTACCTCTCTATCTGTGTCGTGTGTACTCTCATAAACATATACTAATGTTCCAATATAGCATTTCCTCGTGTAGTGTTGGTTTCATAAGGGAATATCTGTACGTAGTGATAAGCTGTTCAATGTCGAAGAAAGTGTTTAAAAGAAACATGCTAATGATGTCACCAGCTAACACATACAAAGTGGACACAGTATACAGTCGGTATTTGTTCCTGGTTCCACAAACGAACGATTGCCTGTCGTTTACACATCGTTGTCACATCATGTCCGTTGTTTTTTTTTAATTAGAATATTTGTCTTGGTTTGAACGTGACAAAGACTTCGTTTTCTATATTAACAGAAATTAAAACGATATTAAAACGATGCGTAAACGACACGTTGAAGAAAGAAACCGACATGCGGTGAAAGAAACGACAGGCGTTATAACGTTGGTGGCGGGTATTGAAAAGAAAGGGTATTTTTTTCGCGTACAAAAATATGCACTCGTTGTACAAAACGATACTTTACACTTCGTTTTACATTCGATTTCGTTTGTTTCGTTTTTCGAAACTTCAATCTTCACTTTACCCAAGGAGACCGACGAGCCCAAGTATGAACAGATGTGACTGTCACTTGAAAAATGGGGTTTATCGGATTTGTGACCAGTGTAGCTCCTGATCATATAACACTATTGTGTAACCCGATAGTGATCAATATTGCTTGTTAGAAGCATGACGGATGTTTCATTGAGTGAATGGCAAACAGTGCAGATCCTGATCAGGCTGTGCGAATGCACAGGCTGATCAGGATCTACACTGGTCGCAAAACAAATACGCCCCATTTCTCCAGTCACAGCCACAAATGTAATCTTATCAAACAGTGCTGATACAGTATTCAACAGTCCCAAAAGAAAGGACTATGAACGTACTGTCATTACGTCATAATGCAACATGCTCTGTGATTAAAGGTACATGCCCACTCAGGAGTCACAAACTGTTATTTATAGGAATTAAACACGTGTATAGCTATATATATATATAGTCACTATTCCACCAGTTATAAAAATTACGAATGCCCGCTATACAGATATAATCATTTAGTAATCTTTATTTTACGGATAGTGACTAGCGGTGGTATCAGGCTATTTTCATATATGCAAATGAGGCATGCTATTTTATAATTATTTATACGTAATTAAATGCATCACATAAAGAAAAAAAAATTTTCAACAAATTATAAAGTATGTTCATCGGACATCAACACGTAAATACAGAGAATAACTAGTACTGTCTATTAACATTTTAAGGAAACACGGTTATCCCCTGATATCAGTGTGGAAATTTACGTCTGATATAAAATGTATAATAATGCCAATTAATACGTGGGGTATTTGTGAGTGGGTATGTACCTTTAATGTGTCCATATGTATATTAAAAAAAAAACAACAAAAAAAAAACAACCTAATGCCGAATAGGGTTGGTGGTTTTATGAGAACAGACAATACCGTGCCCCCCTGCAGTATGTGGGTGCTCGTCCAAAATCCATGATGAGTAGGTACTCTCTGCTGGTAAACGGAATGCAGGAATATGTAGTTGCCGAACCGGGCTCATTAAAGGTACATTACCCACTCAGTAGGCACACAGTAGTTCTTTATATCAGAGACATCATCTGCGAAAATAAACATTCATTCACCATTACCCCACGTATTGATTGGCATTATTATACATTTCATATCAGACGTAAATTTCCACACTGATATCAGACGCGATAACTGTGTTTCCTTAAAATGTTAACGGACATTACTATTTGTTATCTGTATTTATTTTTTGATGTGCAATGTATTATGATCATCATCATACTTCATAATCTGTCGAAAATAGAAACATTTCAGGTGGCGTATTTAACTAGTATAAATAATTTAAAAAATACCATGCCTCATTTGCATATCAAAATAGCCTGATACCACGGCGGGTCACTATCAGTAAACTAAATATTACTAAATTATTATATCTGTATAACGGGCACTAGTACTTTTTAGAACTGGTGGAATAAATTACACAAGTATACACTTATTTAATCCTATAAAGACCATTTGGTGTCTATGGGTGGGTATGCACCTTTAAGAGTGACCGGTATCTCAGTCTATAGCGCGTCCCGCTAGGGATGAAATTAAGGGTCCCTAGCTCGGTCCCTGTTTCCATTGCATTTACACTACAAAGAACGTGTTTCATGATTACGAAGTGGATCCTGGGATAATGTGGTGGATTATTATAGGAATGAATGGCCTTTTTGTGAAATTTATCGGGGTATAAACTTGGAAAAGTCGCGGGAATACTGGACGAAGGCCGGAAGGCCTCGTCCTGTATTCCTGCGACTTTTCCAAGTTTATATTCCCGATAAATTCCACAAAAAGGCCATTAATTCCTTATAATTCCAGCAATTGAAATAAATTCATCAAGAAAATGTGTTTTATTTTCCGTTATCTTAAGAACCAAAATACCTTTTTTAATGGCCTAACACTGATACCCAACTGAAGCGTCAAATCTGCAACATATCTTTGTCGGTACAGATTGGACTCCGTAGTCTCATGGATACACACCTGAACGGTTTGAAACGCAAACAAATGTCAGGATGATGGTGAATGTCGTCTTCTTCTCCAGCACATATTGGGTGAGCCAAAAAGTCAGCGGCTGGATTTCACGTACAACAACAACAACAATGGCGCTTTCCATAGAAGTCCGTGCGACGTCTTTGTCGTTCGGTGCCGGAAGCTGCATACTGTTGGTCTCTCTGTCTCAGTTCCTCAGTACCACGCTTAAATACATTTGGGAGGATTGGCGGCCAATTGTTTTCATCCTGTACATCAGTCTATTTAATGTAGTTTTATGGAGCGTTTGTCGAAAGTCGCCAAATGAATATAAGGTAAAAGTGGGTGGGGTATGTTTTTTTTACACTTATCATTCTGGAAGTCGGATTTGTCCATTTCACGCACCTGCAGGTTATAATTATCTCTCCTGTGGAGGGGAGCATAGGGAATCTGACCTGTTTTCCTATATAATTTAATCATTTTTAGCGGGTCACTGGAATTACCGAAAACCACCGAAATACCGGAAACCCCTGTAAATCACTATATAATGTCATAAATAAGTGTTTGTCGTGTGATAAATGGTTTGTTTACTATATTATGAGATATATATGAACTAATTACAAACTATTTGTTTGAAATAAAATGAGTTAGGATCCTCTTGTTTGGTGTTTAATTCCAAATTCAGATCGACTGTGAAATTTACCGGAAAACACTCGCAGTTAAGAATGGACAGTACTACTAGTCTATTCCTCACAAATAATACATAATAATAGTATCTTAGGCATGGTATAATAATTATTATAATTACTATAATGATTAAACATTGTGTTTCAAATATGATGCTGTCTGGTGTAGATATTCCAGATTCCAGATTAGCGTGATATATATCACCGGAAAACACATTCGTGGACTCGATTTACCGGAAAACACCTTCGCTGACTCGATGTCCGTGATTTACCGGAAAACACATGTGTGTGTACAGTATATGTATGCAAGGCGTCGTAATCGGCCAGTCATATTATAATGATTAAATAATTTGTTTCAAATATGATAAAGATATGTTGACTTTTGATGACAAATTGAAAAAAAAAAAATATGACTTACCTGTTTCGGAGTCTTCAACTTATTTCGGTTACAGGTTGGTATGATTTATCCCGGCAATTCTTCCATTCCAGTGTCACTGTCGCCGTCATCCATATTTATATCGACATAATAATGTTGGGTATCTTACTGACACTAACGGAATGTAACGAAAGAGACGGGACGAAGTATATGATTGAAATTGTATTTTTTTTTATACAATATGAACATGTTGTAAGATTGTTTTTATAAGTGTTATGCTAGCACATGTAATATAGAAATTATTTACATACTGATCTTAGGCATTAGGGCCGCATGGATGGCATATAGAATGAAAATATGGAATATGGATGATGATAAATAATTATTTCTGACTTACGGTTATAGAGATATTAGGTATTTGAAAATTTTAATGCATATTTAACGAAAATTAACGGACAACCTGACGTCATTGTGATCAATATGTCGCGGTGATAAAGATAGTACAACTGGTTTAACATGTGGCATGATTAACGCCTTTAGGCGGCGATATTCGCTAATGTACACAAAGACGCGTGCCCAATAATAAGATTTCACAGTAGGTGGTACCTGGTTAACAAATTCCGGGTTACACAGAGATTAACTCGTGAACAATGTAGACACTGAGATTATCGCATACATTATACAAATTGCACCAGGATGTACAATGGTCATAAACTGATCATTATCTATAATGGTACAAATATTACAAATTCTGCACAGTTGCATGTAGACCGAGATTGTCAAGATTTAAAATGATCATTATCTACACTGGTTTAACATGTGGCATGATTAACGCCTTTAGGCGGCGATATTCGCTAAAGTACACAAATACGCGTGCCCAATAATAATATTTCACAGTAGGTGGTACCTGGTTAACAAATTCGGGTTACACAGAGATTAACTCGTGAACAATGTAGACACTGAGATTATCGCATACATTATTATACAAATTGCACCAGGATGTACAATGGTCAAAAACTGATCATTATCTATAATGGTACAAATATTACAAATTCTGCACAGTTGCATGTAGACCGAGATTGTCAAGATTTAAAATGCTCATTATCTACATTGTTCACAAACTGGTAAACAATTCTTACCTGGACAATGCAGCTTTCGAATCGTACATGTCCCCATCAAAGGCACAGCAATGGCATCTGAACTTCAACGAGTGGAAGGACCACGACTTAAGATCTCCGCCAGTTAAATTGGCACAAGAAGCATGAACCCAATTCTTACAATTGGAACATTGAATTTTATCTTTTAAAGACTTGATTGGATTACTCATCCTAAATGTGTGATCATGTACTTATACCTATGCTAACACCTTCTTTGTTAATTAATTGACAGGGATGGGGGAAATTCAGCCATATCGTCCACATCAAAGTGTTTTGACATAGGCATTAAGATTAACAGTCGGTCTCTTAAAGCGTTGGTTTGGTCGTATTGCTCAACAATTACGCCAACAAATTTTCAACTTTACCTTTTACAGACTACTGATCCTAAATATGTGATCATGTACTTATACCTATGCTAACAATTCATTGACAGGGACGGGGAAATTAAGCAATATCGTCCACATCAAAGTGGTTTGACAAGAATTACGAATAATAGATAATAATAATAGAGTACGACTTACCTCTTTTTTCGGAGTCTTCAATTTCTCACTGACACTTGCATTGTATTTAATGTAACGAAAAAGACGGGATATGATTGTAATTTTGTATACAATATAAACATGTTTTAAGATTGTTATGCTAGCACATGTAATATAGCACACAAGATGTGAAAATATGTTACCTATTACACACTATTATTAATTAGGTAATAAGTCTGACATTTCATTTATATTAATTAATTTCAGTCAATTTACGCCAGACACATGTCAAGTTCTTTAAATGACATGATTTTTACTCACGCCGTGATTACCCAAGCTGACTATATACTATATATACATGTATATATACATGTATATACGACATAACAGTAAATTTCACACGCACTATACCCGCTGCATTATTCAACAAGAAAAACGTACTGAAAATGGATTCAAGAAAGATCGCTTTGTATGGGGATTCTTATATCACTCGACCTGGGAGACACTGCCATTTTAACATGAAGGTAATATTGAAATCGCTTGTTTGAAATAGTTGTAAACTAAATAGAAATTTACAAATATGTGAAATGCCTTACGCATTTTACGTGTTTTCCGGTAAATCATTGATATAATGCCATACACAAACATCTAGTATATTACAAGTATGACTGGCCGATTACGACGCCTTGCGTACATATACTGTACACACACATGTGTTTTTCCTATAAATCACTGACATCTCGTTACAAACATAATTTTATACAAAATGGTTTTCGGTATGTTCCCCTGACGTGTTTTCCGGTAAATCACGGACATCGAGTCAGCGAAGGTGTTTTCCGGTAAATCGAGTCAACGAATGTGTTTTCCGGTAATATATCACGCTAATCTGGAATCTGGAATAATAACACTATCTACACCAGACAGCATCATATTTGAAACACACTATTTAATCATTATAGTAATTATAATAATTATTATACCATGCCTAAGATACTATTATTATCTATTATTTGTGAGGTACAGACTATTAGTACTGTCCATTCTTAACTGCGAGTGTTTTCCGGTAAATTTGACAGTCGTTCTGAATTTGGAATTAAACACCAAACAAGAGGATCCTAACTCATTTTATTTCAACCAAATAGTTTGTAATTAGTGCATATATATCTCATAATATAGTAAACAAACCATTTATGACACAACAAACACTTATTTATGACATTATATAGTGATTTACAGGGGTTTCCGGTATTTCGGTGGTTTTCGGTAAATAAGAGGTTTCCGGTAATTCCAGTTACCGATTTTTAGCCAGGTTTTTTAAAAAAAATCCAGGCTATTGGATTGGCGAAAGCCGGGCGGGCGGGCGGCGTCCACAATCAATGTTAAGTTTTCGTGTTTGAGTCCATTTCTTTGTTACTGTACCACCTAGGACCACCAAACTTTCACAGCTTCATAATCAAGGGGTGCCCACCACATATCACTATCCAACATGTTACTTTTTTTTTAACTTGACCCATTTTTTCCGCGCAGCCGACTTTGCCATTTTCAATGTTAAGTTTTTGCGTTTACAATGTTAAGTTTTCGTGTTTACGTCCATTTCTTTGGTACTGTACCACCTAGGACCACCTTTCACAGCTTCATAATCAAGGGCAGGGCTTAAAAATATTCACTTTTTGTACTTGCCCGGCCGGGCAAGTACAATTATAATCTACTCGCCCAGACCAAAAAGCTACTTGCCCAACATTTTGGGAAAATACAAGAAGTAGTAATACCTTTTCGAAAAAGGTTAGGCAATTAACTTGTTTTAGAACCATCCAGTAGAATAGTACATAACATGTTTATATGGTTTCTGAAATTATTTTATGCAATAAGAAATATAATAAGAACTAGAGCAGCTGAAGCTGCATCAACGGTTTGAGGCTTGATGTACTGACAAACGTACACTGGCAAAGTGATTAGAAGACATTGCCAATGACGAAAACATATGAAACTCAAAAAAAATTGATGCAATTCCAATGAAATTGAAAAAATAAAGTTTTGTATTTTCAGAATCGCTTGACTATCCTAAGCATTTTTCATTATATAACGTTCTACGAAATGTGTACCGTTAACCCCCTAGTCTGACATTGAAGTTGAGACGATTCTAAAGCACTCACAGCATGTCGGTTCGTATATAAAATGAAAATTGTTTATATTGTTACTGTGTGATTTAACGTGACTCTGTCAAACTTCAAATGCATGTAGCTCTCTCATTTGAGCAGATAGCTAAAAACTACCAGTGATGCGGAGATAGAGAATTTTATTGCCTTTTTAATGGAAAAAAAATATTTGAAATCGGTTGAATAATAAAAAAGTTATGACCATTTCAAATTTAAAAAAATGAAAGAACCAAACTTCAAATGCCTACAACTCTCTCATTTGGGCAGATAGCCAAAAACTACCAGCGAAGCGGAGATAGAGAATTTTGTTGGCTTTTTAATGGAAAAAAAATATTTGAAATCGGTTCGATAATAATAACAAAGTTATGAACATTTCAAATTTGAAAAATTGAAAAAAAAACGTCCAAGTTTGAAAGGCAATAGAATCGGAACTCTTCAAGCTATAGCTCTGAAAAGTATCATCTTTTGTGCGGATGAATGTCCCGCGTCACGCTGTCAAAAAATTATGTTGCTGAGATTACTGTACAAATTGGAAACTGTTTTCGAAGACCACCCGTTAAAATAAAAAAGAAAATCCGAAATTGTTGATTTTTTTCATTTTTCTCAACTTCACATGTCAATAGCTCTCTCATTTGAGCAGATAGCCAATAACGGCCAGGCAAGCGAAGATAGAGATTTCTCGCAGCTTTCGAATACAGAAAAAGAATTTTTGAAATCGGTTGAAAAATGTGGAAGTTATAGGACATTATATGATATATGACGTCACTTCCGGTTTCGTGGAAAGTGACGTCATGAGAATTCTGAAAATTGCGTTATTCTCGTCTGACAGTTGATACAAATCGGCATACAAAATTTGAAGTCGATCCGACAAGCGGTTTGGGCTGTAGTCCCGACGGCTGAATAAAAAGAAAAAAAAAACCAACGAAAACAAAAGGTTTGAGGAATCAAATTCCTCAAACCTAATTTGATGCAATTCCAATGAAATTGAAAAAAAAGTTTTGTATTTTCAGAATCGCTTGACTATTCTAAGCATTTTTCATTATATAACGTTCTACGAAATGTGTACCGTTAACCCCCTAGTCTGACATTGAAGTTAAGACGATTCTAAAGCACTCACAGCATGTCAGTTCGTATATAAAACCAGTGTCTGATACAGCCCACCATACCTGTCTGGCCTCCACCTCGAAGTTTGTCAGCTGTACACACTGTTCTAGGCGGCTAAGTTTATATGCTCGTTCTCAAACTTCAAATGCATGTAGCTCGCGCATTTGAGCAGATAGCTAAAAACTACCAGCGAACCGGAGATAGAGAATTTTATTGGCTTTTTAATGCAAAAAGAATATTTGAAATCGGTTGAATAATAAGGAAGTTATGACCATTTCAATTTTTTTTAAAAACTTCAAATGCCTACAACTCTCTCATTTGGGCAGATAGCCAAAAACTACCAGCGAAACTGAGATAGAGAATTTTGTTGGCTTTTTAATGCAAAAAAAATATTTGAAATCGGTTAGATAATAAAAAAGTTATGACCATTTCAAATTTGAAAAATTGAAAAAAAACGTCCAAGTTTGAAAGACAATAGAATCAGAACTATTCAAGCCATTGCTCTGAAAAATATCATCTTCTGTGCGGATGAATGTCCCGCGTGACGCTGTCAAAAATTATGTTGCTGAGATTACTGTACAAATTGGAAACTGTTTTCAAAGACCACCCGTTAAAATAAAATAAAAATCTGAAATTGTTGATTTTTTTCATTTTTCTCAATTTCACATGTCTATAGCTCTCTCATTTGAGCAGATAGCCAAACATTGTCAGCGAAGCGAAGATAGAGAATTCTCGCAGCTTTACAATTCAAAAAGAATTTTTGAAATCGGTTGGAAAATAAGGAAGTTATAGGGAATTATATGATATATGACATCACTTCCGGTTTCGTAGAAAGTGACGTCATGAGAATTCTGAAAATTGCGTTATTCTCGTCTCACTGTTGATGCGAATCGGTATACAAAATTTGAAGTCGATCCGACCAGCGGTTTGGGCTGTAGACTGAACGGCTGAATAAAAAAAAAACAAAAAAAACCAACGAATACAATAGGTTTTCGGCGCAGCTGAAAGCCGCCTCAAACCTAACAAGTGTTATTTGTGGCTGTGACTGGATAAATTGGGCTTATGGGTTCTGCGATCAGTGTAGATCCAGATCAGCCTGTGCATCCGCAGTTTGATCAGGATCTGCACTGTTCACTATTCCATCAATGAAACACTCATCATGCTTCCAACATGCAATATAGATTATTATCAGACTACAGGAGCTGGAGGGTGTGCTATTTGATCAGGACATACACTGGTCACAAATCCCATAAGTCCCATTTCTCCAGTCACAACCACAATTTTAATTAAAACACGGGTGCATCATTTAGAAGACGATCTACGCATCAATTGTCCAGATGTTTTGTAACTTTATTAAGCGTTTCCAATACACAGATTCATTTTGCAGTGGCTATGTATGCAGCGTCTTGGAAACTATTTTAATTCAGTATATTCGCTGATTATTATTAGCGCAAGTGTACGATGACCATCGTAAAAAGTGTATAGTTAACGCAGTACACTTCCAGCGACACGCCCTGCACAAATTGCATCTGGTGAGAATGCCCTCACACACACGAGGCACACTGTCAGCAGAACGAGACCGTGGTCTGTTTTAGGAGTGAGTAAAAACTACCCGCCGAGCGCATAGCAACTGTCTGGACGTCCAATTGTCTAGTACAGGGATGCTGTAATTGATCAATATCCCGGTTCCTAATGTAAACATTAAAAACATCATTTCCGGTTTTGAGATCTCAGAAAGCGTTAGGAAAACCAATAAAAAAATGGAACTTAAGATGCAAATTTTGTCAGTTCCGTAAATTTTCGGAAAATACAGAATGGCCTTTCCGATTTGTCACTCGCCAAATCGGGCCAGTGACAAGAAAATCCTCTCGCCAACACGAAAATCGACTCGCCATGGCGAGCGGGACGAGTGAATTTTTAAGCCCTGAAGGGGTGCCCACCACATATCACTATCCAACATGTTACTTTTTTTTTAACTTGACCCATTTTTTCCGCGCAGTCGACTTTTCGCGTTTACAATGTTAAGTTTTCGTGTTTAAGTCCATTTCTTTGGTACTGTACCACCTAGGATCACCAAACTCTCACAGCTTCATAACCAAGGGGTGCCTACCACATACAACTATCCAACATGTGACCATTTTTTTACCTTCACCTATTATTTCTACGTAATTGACTTAACGTTAACTTTTTAACGTACATCTGGTTAAATTTTTTGGTTAAAACATTTTCGTTATACTTTATCTTTGCAACTGCTTCGCCCATTACCTTGAAACTTCACATGGGTGTTTATCATGGGCCATATTTTCATTCTAACCCCCAACCGTGCGGCCCCTGTGCGCAATGTCAAGGTCAAATTACTTTGAATTTATTTGTTAAATTTTTTTCGTGTACTATATCTCTGCAACTGCTTCACCCATTGATTACCTTGATACTTCACATGGGTGTTTATCATCATTGTCGCACCCGCTTGCGGAAAGCGCGATATCGTCGGCATTTTGGCATACGTACGTCCGTGTGTCCGGTTAAAGTTTTTTCGTTAAGGTTTTTCCATCTACTATATCTATTTTTTTTAGTGTCCATGCCTCGCCCCAAGGCGCGACATGCATGCCACGGCCATCTAGTCTACAAAAAGTGGGTATAATTATGTTATCCAAGTGTCCATGCTTGGAAAAAACCTGGCCTTCGTGGCTTTGCCTCGTTTCTTGTTTTAACCATAAAACGATATAAAACTAAATATAAAAAAAATATTGGGGCCGAGGTGTCTGGGGCCCAGTTGTCTTAGGGCCGAGGTGTCGTAGGGCCGACTTGTCTTAGGGCCGAGACGTCAATAAAGCACACGATTTACCAAATCTACCCAAATCTTCATATAATTACTATATGTGTTAATAAATAAAGCTATACACATCATAATAACGATGTTTGGACTGTACTTACATGATGTATGTCATTAATTTGCTCATACCAGGGCCCATTTTAATGTTTTGATGCAAAATGGAAATATTTGTATATGAAATAAAGGGAGAGTACCGCGATAAACTTAATACTAGGAATTAAGCCAAGGAAGATAATCCACTTTATACTGGCTAAACATGCTAAATGGGAATGATGATTTTTAATTGAAATACAAATAAAAAAACTGTAGAACCTCTATAATGTTGACATACAAGGAGACGGTGTGAAGGTGTCGACCGTATACTGGCCGTTGTTGCCCGCCAGGACGTGTAGCCATCTTGTACATAATCATTTGTTGAGGCTATACCTCTAGGGAAATTTGCAATCACAGTCTGATCAGGGTCTACACTGTTTTCCATCTTGTACATAATCACTGTATACCGTATACAAGCAAGCCGCGTGTCGCCCGCCAGGACGTGTAGCCATCAGATCCTATAACAATCACTTGTTGAGGCTATAATACCTTCTAGGGGAAATTTGCAATCACAGTCTGATCAGGGTCTACCCGGTTCCCCATTTTGTGCATAACCACTTGTTGAAGCTATACCTGTAGGGGAAATATGCATTCACAATCTAATCAGGATCTACACAGTTTCCCATATAGTACATAATCGACTATATATAACGAGCTACCCCACTAAAATACACTGTGTTCTGGTCAATACAATATAATATTGGGCTTTGTCTACATAGAGGTGTGAAAAACATTCAAGCTATTTGACAAGATATACAAACCATACACAAACTTAAATATATATATATTGCATGCATATTAAGGTTCATTTTCATCAATGTTCTTAATACAAGATCGTTTATTATTGTTATTGTAGGTGAATATTAAGAATATTTATATATAAAGGCGCGGATACTGGGGGAGGGGGTCCAGGGGGTCCGGACCCCCCCCCCCCTGCTCCCGGCAAAAAAAAGAAAAAGAAAATCTACAATACTCGAATCGACTATCCCCGAAAACTGGCGTCGGGGCCATATAGGTTTTAGTAGCTACACATTCATATGAACCTTTTATCTGGCAGCGCATACTGAAATAAGATTAAGTATTGCATGTAAAATGGCCATTGTAAATTCAGTGGGTGGGGAATGGTTATAACTACATTTACTTGTTGTACCATTGCATCATCTGCTGTAGACATTTAAGCAGAATATGGGCATGGCACATAGCTTGCCATCGCTATTGAGCACCATTATCAATATACACTGTTTGCTTTTTTGCAGCTCAACTAAGTACATTTTCAACTTTATTACTGTATAAATTATTGAATAAGTAATAATACACTTTTAATAAGTGAATTTTTATACGACCGTTTTTTTTAAACGGTACGTATTATGTTTTACCGCTGGGCGGGCGGGCGGCTGACAGAAAAAGTGCATAGTTTGTGTACACAACTCCTCTGAAACCGTTCAGTCGATCGATCTGAAACTATACACACGTCTTCTACACATATTGAAGATGTGCACCTTGGTGTTTTTATGCCGAAAAAAAAAATTTAAACAAAAATATCACCTTTTTAACTTAGCCATTTTTTCTACATTTTTCTATTCAATTCTATATCATGTATATACGGTACAGAGTTTGTGTACACAACTCCTCTGAAACCGTTCTGTCGATCGATTTGAAACTATGCACACGTCTTCTACACATATTGAAGACCTTGGTGTTTTTATGCCGAAATCTTTTTTTTTAACAAAAATATCATTTTTATAACTTAGCCATTTTTTCTACATTTTTCTATACAATTCTATATACGGTACAGAGTTTGTGTACACAACTCCTCCGAAACCATTCAGTCGATCGTTCTGAAACTATACACACGTCTTCTACACATATTGAAGATGTGCACCTTGGTGTTTTTATGCCAAACAATTTTTTTTTAACAAAAATATCACCTTTTTAACCGAGCCATTTTTTCCACTTTATTGTATCCAATTCCCTATCATTTCTACTTTACACTCTACTTTTCTATCTCTGCCTAAATTAGTATACATGTTTAGCACAACGAGATGAAGAAATAATGCTATAGACTTCCAAATTCTCATTAATGTTTCTTGCCTTGGTGACAGCGTCACATTTCTGCATCTTCGCTGTCTGGCCCATATTCGACGGGCGTATTTTTTGATTTGCGGCACTGTTGTTTAATTTGTTTTATTTTTTGATCATTTGATCCGAATTTAATAATGAAAAGAAAATCAATAATCCATTTGTAAATATTTAATATGCATTTAACGGATTTTAACCCTTAGACCGCTACCCACAACAATTGTCGCCTGCTGTTGCTTTTATATCTTGCCTTATTTCTCAATAAAAACATGGTTTTACATCACTTCAGAATCATTTCCAATGGAAATGATTCTGAAGTGCTGTCAAAGCATGTTGTAAATTATTCTAAAATGCTGTCAAAGCATGTTTTTGATGATAAAAAATTGAAAATAGAAAATAAACAGCAGACGAACAAAAATAAAATATGATACATGTAGCGGTCTAAGGGTTAATTTGAAATCAGGGGTTCAATACCCTTATCACACACAGTTTATCTGGAGCTCTGCCAACTCGCAATTCTTATTTTGTCACACAGATTGCGTTGCGAGGCGGCTTTCTAGGGTGTGCGTTCGGTACAGGAGTCCTAATCAGCTTCGCCGACGTCACCTGGACGCATTTCGGCTGGTACCTCACGTTTCTCGCCCTGTTTCATTGGTCCGAGTATCTGACGACGGCCCTCACAAATCCACGGTCGTTGTCGCTGGATTCATATCTGATGGATCATAGTCCGGAATACAAGATAGCGGCCATCTGCAGCTGGGCCGAGTTTGCAGTCGAGTGGTTTATTTTCGCAGGTATGTGAAGCGTACAGGATCATACATGATATACAGAGTCAATATAGGGTTAACTGTGTTGTAATTTTGAAATTTGCAGCGAAAACATATATCAGAAAATGATAGGTCAGAAAATCTGTTTAATGGTGACGCGCTAGCGGAGCCATTAAACTTGTTTTCCGACCTATCATTTGCTGATATACGTCACAAATTTCAAAATTACAATAAGGTTAACCTATTTCTAATACACTCCTTTACTACTGGCATAGGAATACATATGGAAATAATTTGCGACCGTTCATCAACAATCATATACCTGTAATGTATGACCATTTTTTATATAAAGAACATTTTACGCCTACTGTGTGGACATCTACCTTTAACATGTTTTCTTTTATGGTCGCATTTGCATATTTATCAGGTAATAAGCTTTGCAGAATAGGTACTGACTCAAATCTCCAGATAAGCTGCGTATTTGCGTAAATACCCAATTAAAATTGCCAAGAAACTAATTGAAATCAGAAGTAGCGAGTATCAAAAAGCAATAACAATTTTGTGGTAAATTTTGTGCAGAAAACAATAAACAGACCACAAATATAGCATATATTTCTTATTTTCCATGAAAACACATCTTGTTATTTCATTATAATTGTCTCATTGAGATAATTCTAATGAAATACCAAGACATGTTTTCATTTCGAAGCAAGCTATTCAATAATTGCTGTCTGTTGATGTGTAAACAGTAGTCTGATTTTATTTTACCCAATTAAAATGTTGAAATGCCCAATTGCTTCAGAAATGATGGAGTGAAAATACTCAATTACTAATTCCTTATCTGGAGCCCTGGTGATACATAAAGGATCTGACATGAGTGATGATTTAATATGATATTTATCAAACAGGTTTACTGATTTCATGACGAGGCTATACCGAGTTTCTAATTCAGTTTAACTGTTAACAAGTTTAATAAATATATGTTTGGCGTATAAGTTGGGTCAATTAATATGCTAACCATGTGCCAGCTTTCACTTTTTGTGAGATATTTAGAAATACCATATTCTTGCGATTATAAGTCGCAATCATGCATATGTCGCACCCCTATTTTCACTCCAAAATCTGGGGGAAAATGTCTACATGGGGCTATAAGACGCCCTCAATTTTCTAAAAAAAAAATGAAACAAAAAAAATAATCGCAGAGTTGTAGTTGTTGTTGTTTATAAATACTACCAGGCGCTGTTCTTTTGGTCACTCACAAGCTTCGTACCCTGGACGTTTCGGACCAATACAATTAATCGCCAAGTTGTTGTTGTTGTTATTTAATACTAATTCCCCGCGCTGTTTTTTATTTATTTTTCGTACCCTGGAAGTTTCGGACCAATTTCCAGTTTCTCCTTCGCCGTGTACGATGCTCTGATTCTTCCCATTCTGATTTTGTGACATTATTGTGCAACAGCAATACGGTTAAATGGCTCTAAAAAGTGCCGTTTGTGCAAGTTTGACAATATGTTAAAAATGCGATATGAGAAAACAAGAATTTTCGGTGGTATTTAATCCTACCGTCAGTTTGAGAAAATCTTCTCAATGTCAACACCTAATCAGAATATGACTCATTTCTCACTAAGAAAACAAATCTGACCACTTCACACGAGAAATGGCTTGTGCCGAAAATTTAGTAATTGACGTTTGACACGACTGAGATTAAAGGTGGCAATAAGGCAGTTCTCAGTTTCTCACCTTTCAAAATAACTGGCAAACACTGCAAATTACACATTGTCAACACATGGGAAACCCTTCTTGTCTATAATCAAAGCCCACTGTACATATTGTAGACACAGATCAGCTTGTAAATCAATGTGCATTCCCAATAATAAATGTATAGACCATTAACTCGGAAATTCAGTCAATTACGTGTTCCCGCTACAGGGCCGTAATGAATATGGGGCGAACTGGTTAGGGTACGAACATGCCATTTTAAAAATAGGCTAAATCAGCAAACTGGATCTGATCTTGGTATACACTGTTCGCCTTCGGTATAGAAATTGTGTACCGAATGTGACACAGGGCCGGAACGAGTAAGGCGCGAGTAAGGCGCGAACTGTTTACAATACGAATCCAATATTCCAATACCGGATTTTACCCCAAAGACTAACAACAACAACAAATATAGGAACGCATTTTTTTTTTTTTTTTTTTTTTGGTCGTTTATGTCAATATTTCGGGTGGAAAAAAATGCTCATGTATCTACATGTATTTATAAGACGCAAGGGCTTTCTGGGATACAAAAAATGCGACTTAATGCGACCTCCCAAGATGGCCTCCTCTCTACAACAACCTCTTCTGCAAAAGCCGCTATTTTATATCTCAAACAGATCATTGACTATATATTTAACCTCCTTGCACCAGCCACCTCTACAACAGCCACTTTTGTGTATTCCCATGGGTGGCTGTTGTAGAGGGGTTGCAAATGGACAAAATATCAGATTCACTTGAGATACTCTACCCACCGAGTCGTCTTCATTTACTTTCAGACTTAAAGCAGTTACGAGTAATCAGTATATGCGGCCTTCTGCTTGTCCTAGTTGGGGAGGTGTTACGGAAAGCCAGCATGTTCACCGCGAGTACAAACTTTAACCATTATATCCAGTTTGTGAAGCAACATGATCATCAGCTAATCACGCATGGGGTTTACTCGCTGTGTCGACATCCGGCGTACGTTGGCTGGTTTCTATGGAGCATAGGAACACAGGTATTTACAAAATTTAACAAAACTTTCTTGAGTGATCTGTATTCTACAGCCACCTCTATACAACAGCTACCTCTCCACAGTAGCCACCTCTCTACAACAGTCGGTCACCTCTACAACAGCCTCCTCTCTACAATAGCCACCTCTCTACAACAGCTACCTCTCCACAGTAGCCACCTCTTTTCAACAGTCGGTCACCTCTACAAAAGCCTCCTCTCTCGTCAGCAATTTCATGCACCTCGCCAGACGCTCGGTGCATAAATTGTGTGTTACTCGTTTCATAAATCTCATATCAAATGGAAACTCGTTTTGAGATCCTCTATATCTATTTTTCAGGTGATTTTATGCAACCCGGTGTGCCTAGTTGGCTATACCGTGGCCTCATGGCATCTTTGTGACCGTACATTCCAGTGCAACCAACAACTGCGTGCACATATAGTTTCACACACATTTCCAAATATATCTACGGACTTGCTGTAGCAACATAGATTGATTAACCCTTAGACTGCTATCTTATTATACCCCCCGCAACGAGTTGTGGGGGGGTATACTGGAGTCAGGTTGTCCGTGCGTCCGGCCGTCCGTGCGTCCGTCTGTGTGTCCGTAAACTTAACATCAGAGAAATATTGTTATAACTTCTATTTCCTTCATCTGAAATGCTTGATATTTCACACATGCATTCCTGTAAGGCTCTACTACCATGCTGTGCAAAATCCACGACCGTCCAACCCCCGCAGATCCCAAGGTCAAGGTCAAATACTTAGTCTCTTTACAAAACTTAACATCAGAGAAATATTGTTATAACTTCTATTTCCTTCATCTAAAATGCCTAATATTTCACACATGCATTTCCTGTAAGGCTCTACTACAATGCTGTGCCAAATCCACGACCGTCCAACCCCCGCTGATCCCAAGGTCAAGGTCAAATACTTAGTCTCTTTACAAAACTTAACATCAGAGAAATATTGTTCTAACTTCTATTTCCTTCATCTAAAATTCTTAATATTTCACACATGCATTCCTGTAAGGCTCTAATACCATGCTGTGCCAAATCCATGACCGTCCAACCCCCGCTGATCCCAATGTCAAGGTCAAATACTTAGTCTCTTTACAAAACTTAACATCAGAGAAATAAGTTATAACTTCTATTTCCTTCATTGAAAATTCTTATTATTTCACTTGTGCATTCCTCTAAGCTTATACTATCATGCTGTGACAAATCTACGACTGTCCAACCCCCGCTGATCCCAAGGTCAAGGTCACATACTTAGTCTCTTTACAAAACTTAACATCAGAGAAATATGTTATAACTTCTATTTCTTTCATTGAAAATTCTTAATATTTCATATGCTGTGACAAATCCCCGCTGATCTCGAGGTCAACGTCACATACATACCGTATAACCTCGAATTCACGCCCCCCCTCCTAATAAACGCCCCCCCCCCCCCCCAAATAAAAAAAAATAAAAACATTTACCAATGACCGCCAATTTCAAACACAAATAATCCTTATATCCTTATTTGTGTTTGAAATTGGCGGTCCTTTGTAAATTTTTTATTTTATTTTTTTACTGGCTAATAAACGCCCCCCCCCCCCCTTTTGTAAAATGTAACGCCTCCGGGGGCGTTAATTCGAGGTTATACGGTAGTCTCTTTACAAAACTTAACATCAGAGAAATCGGTTATAACTTCTATTTCCTTGCTCGGATCTGCTTCACATTTCACACACTCATTGCTCCAATGGACCTCTACCACCCTGTGACAAATTCACGTTCATGCCGCTCGCGCTAATCCCAGAGTCAAGGTCACAAGCCCACACACTTGGAAATTTTTACATATTTCAGGGGTACCTGGCCCACGCGGGGGGTATTCCGTAAGCCTCGCTTACTGACCAATCTAGTTTTTTTGTCGTCGGCTGTTATTTTCTATTTTCCATTTTTATCATCAAAAACATGCTTTGACAGCACTTTAGAATAATTTACAACATGCTTTGACAGCACTTCAAAATCATTTCCGTTGGAAATGATTCTGAAGTGCTGTCAAAACATGTTTTTATTGAGAAATAAGGCAAGATATAAAAACAACAGCAGATGACAATTGTTGTGAGTAGCGGTATAAGGGTTAACTATTTGTATGTATGGATATGTTTAGTTTCTGAAAGAACTGTTTTCATATGACTTACACATTTTCAAACAGTTTCTATTTCTATTTTTCAGGTGATTTTATGCAACCCAGTGTGTCTTGTTGGCTATACCGTGGCCTCGTGGAGATTTTTCCGAGAAAGGATTTTTGACGAGGAGATATGCCTGTTGAACTTCTTTGGCAAAGACTATCTCACCTACCAGAAACGTGTTGGCACAGGGCTGCCTTTTATACATGGGTACCAGTATAGTCCGTGATAGTTATATTACACTGTGCCAAATTAACCAATTATTTGGTAATTACATTCCCAGGATACCACATTTGTGGCTGTGGCTGGAGAAATTGGCTTGTGGGACTTGTGACCAGTGTAGCTCCTGATCAAATAGCGCACTCCTGTAGCCTGACAATGATCTATATCGCTTGATAGAAGCATGAGGGGTGTTTCATTGATGGAACTGGCGAACAGTGCCTTATCAGACTGCGGATGCACAGGCTGATCGGGATCTACACTGGTCACAAAAACCCATAAAACCTCTTTTCTCCGGTCATGGCCACATTTTACTGATGAAACTTACTAAATATTTTATTTATTCTGTGCGGAAGTACATGTTGTGACCACCATTTGAACCATCTCGCTGAGACAGTTCAAATGAGTGGTCCTGGGCACCAATATTGGGCATGTTAGATTTCGTGCACAGTGCCAAATTAGCTCATTCTTTAGGAAATTTACATTCTGATGCAGAGCTCCAGATAAGTTTTGTATCTAAAGAGTATTATAGCCAGAGATTTCAAATTCAATGCGTAATTGACTTTTACAAATGTATTATTGATTTTCTTGTTAAATAGGGAACTAATTATAAGAAATAAAGCAAATTAAAAAATTCACTTATTTGATCACTGTTTGCGTTTTGTCGTTATAAAGGTAAATTTTCAACTTTATTGCTGTATTTTCACGACTCAATTTGAAAGTCAATGTGTATTGTCACATTGCTGTGAGTATTTTGTACTCCCACTTTTGATAATCAATGCGTATTCTGCTAAAAAAGTCCCTAAAATACGCAAATACAGACCTTATCTGGAGCTCTGCTGAGGATGCATCATTTTCCTGATGTTAACACTTCTAAATACTTTCTTTCTCACCGGAAGTATATGTCGCGACCACCATTTGAACCGTCTCGTCGAGACGGTTCAAATGAGTGGTCACAACATATACTTTCATTGAGAAATAAGAAAAAAATTGCATATTCCGAAAGTGTCAAGAAATGTAGTGAATCAGCATTATCAGTGCTTGGTTTGCTGAAAACGTTGGCCAACTGTACATTCTGACGGTCTCAAAAGCTAGAATAGTGTCCATGTTATAGTGGAGTGAATTGTATGGTTTGCAAAGGGCTATATTTAGAACCACGGTGGATTTAACCGAGTGTATCATTGATGAAAAATTGATCAGATCACATGGTTACAACAACACCAATGGCTGACAGTGGTTAAAGCGCGCTCACTCCAAAGTAAGTATTATTTGATATTTTCCTTAATATGCGACGGATTTTGATGAAATATGAAGCAGCAAACGCTGCAAATGAGCTGCATTTGCTGGTCTCGGGATTTCGGTACATAGTAAGTTATGTTGTTTTTTCGCAAAAATCGACAGAACCACCAAATGCAGTTTAACAAGACACGTTTGATGCGCCATATTTCATCAAATCCGTAATATAATAAGGACAATATAAAAGAATACGTACTTTCAATCGGATGGATTCTGGAAGTTTCAGTACTTGTTGTTGTTGTTAGTACCACGTGATCATACACCTTGCTACTGCATGTGGTTGACCATGATCTACGCTGACCAGTAGCCTATTTCATCAACATTGCAAAGTAGACTTTACTAGCAAAGTATACTTTGAGGGAGTAATCATTTATTTTTCCTGAAATGCATTATTTCATATAGAACTAACAAATGCATATATTTCATGATTAAAAGTATGCAGAATTATTAAACTGAATTTATTACATTATCACAGCCAAATTGGCTGTGATAATGTAATAAATTCAGTATAATAAAAAATAATAAATCCGAGGCGCTTCTGGATGTTTCAGTAATTGTTGTTGTTGTTGTAACCACGTGATCATACACCTTGTACATGTATATGCCAAATTGTGTTTTCCTCATGTTGATCAAAGACACTGCGTCTCAGATGATGTACATTTTATTTGATCAACTTCTAAACAGTAACAGTTATATCCAAGAAACTGTAACAACCGAGGGAAATATAAGGGTGGTTTGTTTTGAAATGGTCACACTATAGACATGTTGAAATGTTTCTTTATAGAAACTGGTTTAAGTAATATAAATCAAATTTAGTTGAAAACTACATGTTGTTTTTTTTTGTAAAGTCAATTTGTTTTTCACTAATCCCAATTATTTTTTCTGACGACTCGTATGTACAATACGGTTCAGAAATACGATAAAAATCTACGATTAAAGCTGATTTTTTTTATTATTCCATTTCATCACTTTCTGTGCATATCCGAGACGCAGTATCTTTAATATTTTAAACAAAACCAGGGCTCCAGATAAGGAATTGAGTTTTGTCACTCAATCATTTCTGAAGCAATTGGGTATTTCAAAAATTTAATTGGGTAAAATATAATCTGACAAACTACTGTTTACACATCAACAAACAGCAATTATTTAATAGTTTGTTTCGAAATGAAAACATGTCTTGGCATTTCATTAGAATTGTCTCCTTGGAGACAATTCTAATGAAATACCAAGATGTGTTTTCATGGAAAATAAGAAAAAATATGCTATATTTGTGGTCTGTTTATTGTTTTCGGCAGCATGGTAAAGGTACCACAACATTTTTATTGCTTTTTGATACTCGCTACTTCTGATTTCCATTGGGTTTTTGGCAATTTTAATTGGGTATTTAAATACGTAGCTTATCTGGAGCTCTGCAAAACAATCTACACGGTTCCTAGCATTTCTGTGATCACTTGCAATTGATCAAATCACGTTTTGTAGAGTTCACATACATGTAATTCATCTGATAAATGAAAAAATGCTCCAAATAATCTCTTGAAAACTTCAGCGAAATGCAGAATACAGTTGCTGTGATAATTTTGCTTTGTTACATCAATCACTAGCAACAATCATAAACAGAATTTGTAATTAACTCTTTGCATGCTAGCGACGAAAATATCCGCCAAACGAATTAGGAGTGCATGTATATGTGTTATTTCTCTGTGTAAATATGTCTTGAAATTTCATTAGAATTGAGTCCTCAGGACTCAATTCTAATGAAATTCCAAGACATATTCATGATATTTACGGGGAGAAATACAAGAGAATATGATGAATTCTTGTCCGCTAGTTTTTAACTATTTATAGCCCACAAGTTTCCCAGCATGCAAAGAGTTAAACTATTACTGAAGCTTTTATTGAAGTAATCTCTAGCATATCTCCATCATGCCACACCTTCACTATTACTACTTTCTGTTCCATATTTTGCTGCCGGCGAACTTTTGGCTACCGGTGTTACACATTAAATCTAAAAAATATTTAATTGTACCTAAGCACTTTTTCATCAATAACAAAAACGATTTTCTTATGGTAATTTAAATTGGGGGATAAAATAGATTTTTTTAAATCATTTTTTATTTGTGGACCGATTTTCAAAATCTAAGTTGTTTTCTTAAATGTATTTGCATCATTTCCAAGCAGGTTTCGTGGTAAATTTCCAAAACTTTTAATTTTTTTATCCTCCTGGTCCTCGTCCTCCTTTTTGCCCCATGTTAAATTCCCATAGGAAAATCGTTTTTTTCGCAATAAAATAATATTTGATGAAATTTCATAAAATAATTATTTTTTCGGGAGAGTGACTTTTTTGTTAAACAGCCAAATGTTCATCGGCTGCACAACGTGATGGATTACTTTAATATTTGCACATTTGATACATGTGAACATACATTTGCTCTGAAAATTTTGCTTTGTTACACCTATTGCTGGCAAGAATCATGAAAAAGTACTGCGAGTGTGATTTGATCAAAATCAGGTTGAATTATATAAATGGACAGTCGTACAGGCTGCCTATCCTGAATGTAATTCTGTACATAAACTGTTCGCTATTAAAGGCAATACACCTGATTTTGTCAGATTGCTGTCCATATTTGTTTACGCGGCTGTATTTGGAGAAATGGATATTTTGCGATATGCAACCAGTGTAGCTCCAGATCAGCCTGTGCATCCGCACAGTCTGATCAGGATCTGCACAGTCATCAATGAGACGCTCGTCGTGTTTCTAACAAGAAATTCATGTACATCGTTATCAGACCATTGCTTCAACCATGCAATATAGATTGTTATCAGGCTACAGGAGTGAGCTATTTGATCAGGCGATACACTGGTCACAAATCCCATAAGCCCAATTTCTCCAGTCGCAGCCACATGTAATTATGTATGTAAGATAACGTATTGTTTGTACAGTTTATTCTACAATGTACGATGTTATGAGCCAAGCTTTTATACATGTAGTTGTTATATAGTGCTCAGTAACAATCAAAATACTTATTGTTGTGTGCGTGTTTTGTTTGTTTTCGAGCCTGTGGTAGTTGTAAGATTATTACTGATCCTATTGCTTTTGGGAGGGGGCCACGTGATTTTGGTGTGGCAAGGACCTGGCATCAGATCAGGATTATTCTGATTTCAGGGCTGAATATATAGATTTTTTATTGTAAATATTCAGTTCTGATTTTGGGATTTTCCCCCCATTTGTACATGAACATGTACAGGTATTATATGGGATTTAGTACTAAACCCATTGACCCGGCCTTAAATGACCTTAGCTGTTGATAGGCCGTTAAACCCCAACAAACAAAAACAAGCCTGTGGTTACAAAATTGTCTTGTTATGCGTTCATGAATCTTCAAGCATATCCATCTTTTTTTCAGGTAACATGCCCAGTATTGACCGAATACGTAACGACTGATAACATATTGTTGTATCAGGCATTGACCTGATACAAGCATCCGGGTTAAAAAGAAGTGAAAACTGACGTTCCATTGGTCGGATTACGTCACGTGACGTTATCGAATGACATCAGTGTATTGACGCAACGTAAACAAGTCCGCATTCTGTCCAAAGATAACGACGTCATCTGTGGTCTTTTCGAGCATAAAACGTTACCTGATAAATAGAATATCGGGCTACTGTCTTTTGACATCAAGTTTATCAGGCTCGGCTCAGAAACGGTAGGAATTCCTCGGCAAGCCTCGGAATTCCTACGCTTTTCCTAGCCTTGCCTGATAAACTTGATATCAAAAGATTGAACCAAAATAAACCCCAATCACATGAACTAACTTGAGGCCCAATGAACCCACCCATACATGTGCATTTCCACGGGTAGAGGCTTCGTCATTGTGTTGCCAAGATGTGTGATATCTCATGAAAAATATTTACAAAATTTACTTTTAAGTTTTGTAAAGGACGTCAAAAGTTCACGAAAATGTTCAAAGCAGTTGCTATGAAAATTTTGGCAAATTTCCATATCAGTTTCTGTAAATATTTTTCATGAAAAATCACACATCTTCTGAGGTACACTTGGCTTGTCTCATTTTACCTTGCTATTGAACAGACATAAACCCCAATCAATCAATCAATACAGGTGCATTGCTGTCTGTATATGACCTTTCTGTTGAACGGACATAAACCCCAATCAATCCATACTGGTGCATTCCTGTCTGTATATGACCTTGATGTTGAACGGACATACACCCCAATCAATCAATCCCCCCCCCCATACAGGTGCATTCCTGTCTGTATATGACCTCGTTGTTGAACGGACATAAACCCCAATCAATCAATCCCCCATACTGGTGCATTCCTGTCTGTATATGACCTTGATGTTGAACAGACATACACCCCAATCAATCAATCCCCCATACAGGTGCATTCCTGTCTGTATATGACCTTGCTGTTGAACAGACATAAACCCCAATCAATCAATCCCCCATACAAGTACATTCCTGTCTGTATATGGCCTTGCTGTTGAACGGACATAAACCCCAATCAATCAATCCCCCATACAGGTACATTCCTGTCTGTATATGGCCTTGCTATTGAACGGACATAAACCCCAATCAATCAATCCCCCATACAGGTACATTCCTGTCTGTATATGGCCTTGCTGTTGAACGGACATAAACCCCAATCAATCCATACTGGTGCATTCCTGTCTGTATACGACCTTGATGTTGAATGGACATACACCCCAATCAATCAATCCCCCATACAGATGCATTCCTGTCTGTATATGACCTCGTTGTTGGACGGACATAAACCCCAATCAATCAATCCCCCATACTGGTGCATTCCTGTCTGTATATGACCTTGATGTTGAACGGACATACACCCCAATCAATCAATCCCCCATACAGGTGCATTCCTGTCTGTATATGACCTTGCTGTTGAACAGACATAAACCCCAATCAATCAATCCCCCATACAGGTACATTCCTGTCTGTATATGGCCTTGCTATTGAACAGACTTAAACCCCAATCAATCAATCCACCATACAGGTACATTCCTGTCTGTATATGGCCTTGCTATTGAACGGACATAAACCCCAATCAATCAATCCCCCATACAGGTACATTTATGTCTGTATATGGCCTTGCTATTGAACAGACATAAACCCCAATCAATCAATCCCCCATACAGGTACATTCCTGTCTGTATATGACCTTGCTATTGAACAGACATAAACCCCAATCAATCAATTCCCCATACAGGTACATTCCTGTCTGTATATGGCCTTGCTATTGAACGGACATAAACCCCAATCAATCAATCCCCCATTACATGTGCATTGCCTTTCCCGTCTGTATGTGGCCTTGCTATCGATCGGACATAAACCCCAATCAATCAATTCCCCATACACGTGCATTGCTGTCTGTATATGACCTCCCCCCCCCCCACCCCTGTTTCATTAAACTTCTGATGATAAAAATGTTTGTACGAAGATTTTTGATGAATTTGCATCTCGACCTTAACATGGTTGACTAACGTTACTATTTTCACACCTACATCATTACATGTGAACGCATCCACTAAAGACTTTCCATCACTTGAAAATTTCCATCACTCGGCACTTACAAACTTCTTGGTCATACAAAGTTTAGTGAGACTGGCCCCAGCATGGAAAGTAAGGTTATCAGGCTGCACGACTATATACCAGAAGATCAGGAACTACACTGGCCATAGATGTGACAGCCATACTTGTTCAGTCACCACATATGTATATACGTCATTGGAATAGGTTACATATAATTATTTTAGTAGAAGTTGTTTACATATTGAATTTTTAAGGTATTAAATGCGAGTGAGCGATAGCGACCACAGTATTTAGTTCATGAAAACCCCAATATGAACAATATAAGCCACAAAATACAATCAAGCTGATATGTAGGCTTGTATTCTATACATATAATAAAGAAAACAACATGGATACATGCATGCACATGTAATATACAGCAAATACGGTAGTCGGAGACATAAAAACTCCAAGTACTGCTACTATGAATACTGTGGAAATAACGCGGTCAATCATGCTAGCTACAAATAGGCTAGCCTTGGTAGATGAAGAACATATCACTTAACCTCTTTAAATATCTGACTAAATATCTACAAGACATCTTCCGTGTGAAATTCCAGATAGTTCACTTGATCAGAAATGCAGCTTTAACATGATTGCCTCTTTTCTGATATCAGTTAAAGGTAGGTGCATGCCTTTTCAGGTGACGCATTTAATTGGTAAAAATAATTATAAACAAGAGGGCCATGATGGCCCTAATTCGCTCACCTGACTCTATGAACACCAGAGGAGAATGTGACCTTGAGTTCATGTGTTTTAAAAAAAATTGTGCTATTTTTAGATGGCGGTCATCTTGGATTAAGCGATGACTCATTTTACAAAATCTGAAAATGCTTCACCCAGCATCGGCCATGTGGTTCCTGAGAAAAAGACATTAAAAATCTTGAATAAATGGACCTTTTGGTGGCCATCATGGATGACATAATCATCCGATTCCGACAAATATTGCACCAGAGTGATCGCCTCATTGATACCTTCAATTTGATATATGACATGACCATATTCAGTCAAAAATAAAATTTGACCCCAATTTGACCCCACGGCCACGCCCATTTTTGACCCTGGGGTCACCATTTTAACAACTTTCAAAGAGCAATGTACATCGATCATTCCTACTAAGTTTCGTCGAAATCCGGCTAGCGGTTCATGAGAAGATTTTTTAAGAATTTATGCTATTTTTAGATGGCGGCCATCTTGGATTAGCGATGACCTCCATTTTAACAAATCTGAAGAGGCTTCACCCATGGACCATAACTTTTAAGTTTGGCTACCATGGGCCAAGCGGTTCATGTGAAGAAGAATTTTGAAATCTCTAATAAAAGAACGACCTTCTGACATTTCGGCGGCCATCTTGGATGACATAACAATCCGATTTGGACAAAAAATGTACCAGAGTGACCGCCTCTTTAATACCTTCGATTTGATATATAACATGACCATATTTGGTCAAAAATAAAATTTGACCCCACGGGCCACGCCCATTTTTGACCCCGGGGTCACCATTTTAACAACTTTGAAAGAGCAAATGTACATCGAATCATTCCTACCAAGTTTCGTCGAAATTCGGCAAGCGGTTCATGAGAAGAGATTTTTAAGAAATTTATGTATTTTTAGACGGCGGCCATCTTGGATTAGCGATGACCTCCATTTTAACAAATCTGAAAAGGCTACACCCTGGACCATAACTTTTAAGTTTGGCTACCATGGGCCAAGCAGTTCAGGTTTGAAGAAGAATTTTGAAATCTCTAATAAAAGAACGACCTTTTGACCTTTCAGCGGCCATCTTGGATGACATAACAATCGATTTCGACAAAAAATGCACCAGAGTGATCGCCTCATTGATACCTTCAATTTGATATATGAAATGACCATATTCAGTCAAAAATAAAATTTGACCCCACGGGCCACGCCCATTTTTGACCCCAGGGTCACCATTTTAACAACTTTGAAAGAGCAATGTACATCGATCATTCCTACAAAGTTTTGTCGAAATCCGGTTGAAGTTTGGTGACTATAGACCCAATGGTTACCGAGGAGAAGACGTTTGAAAATGTTCACGGACGACGACAGACACATTGCTGCGGTAACAATAGCTCACATGAGCTTCGCTCAGGTGAGCTAAAAAATATCATGCCTCATTTGCATATGAAAATAGCCTGATACCACTGCGAGTCACTATCAGTAAAATACATATTACTAAATGATTATACCTGTATAGCGGGCACTCGTAATTTTTCGAACTGGTGGAGTGAGTGAGTGAATAGGGTTTAACGTCCGCTTTTCTGACATAGAGGTACAAGCCTCAGGGAGTCTACACGCAGACGGGTCAACGGGGTCGAGTCCCATATCCACCTGTCCAAGGGGGGTAAATCCCAACTTCAGAACTCAATATTTACAATCAAAATATATATTCAGTCCTGAAATTAGAACAACCTGATCTGGTGCCAGGCCCTCGCCACACCAGCATCATTTATCCCATCCCCTAAAAGTAATAGGATTAGCGCTAATCTTACTTTTATATATGGGGCATAGCCCGACTCAACTCTCACATACAAGAAAGCCAAAAATGTACCTGAGGGCCAAATCCGGTATAGTGGGTTCCGGAAAGTATGAACCCAATCGTTAAGCCAGTTTAGTCGCCTTTTACGACAAGCAATGGCTACTGCAGCACTATTCTCAGGATCAGTTGATCCCGCCCTGGTGCCTGCACGGGGCTCGAACTGGTGGAATAGCGACACAATTATACACTTATTTAATTCCTATAAAGAACATTTTGTGCCTACCGAGTGGGCATGTACTTTAATATGTTTAATAAACATAATATTAAATCATCACTTGTGTACTATACATTATATGTAAAAGGGTATTTAATCATTCCAAATAAACATGATAAACATTTACACCAAAAAAATGGAAAATGCCCCAGATATGCATACATAAGAAAAACACAAAACATTACATTCCTGAGAATCATAAAACATGTGGCTCCGACTGGAAAAATGTGGCTTACTGGCTAGACAGCTGGGAAATGGTCTAAGAAAACAATCTAAATTTTGAAAATCGGTCCAATATTTCTGAAATTCAAAAAAAATTCCCCATGTTAAACTCGTGTCTATTGGGATTTAACATGGGGAATTATTTTTTTCACAAATAAAAATTTGACCAAATTTCACGAAATAAAAAGAAGGCTCATTTTTAAATTTTGTTTTAATTTAATATTATCGAAAAAAATATTGTTTCTGCATTGGCTATATAGTCGTTAAATTTGGGCAGCTTCCATGAAACAGACAGTAGATCCAGATCTTCCAGCACGTTCCTGCAGTCTGATATGGATATATATACTGTTTGTTAGCACCTGGACAGGTGATTCACTAACTCGCGAACAGTGTAGCTCCAGATCAGTGCGCGACTGCGCGAATGCGCAGGAATGCGCAGGAAGATCTGGGGGCCGTTTCACTAAACTTTTTACGACTAAAATATTCGTAAGCGCAAATTTAGAATCGTCTGCAAATTTGAATTGATGGATTTACATTTATTGAGCATAGGCTGCATATGCAGCCTATGCTCAATAAATGTAAATCCAACAATTATGTGTTAATGTGAAATTTACAGACTACCATAATTTTGCACTTACGAACATTTTAGTCGCAGGAATTTTCGTGAAACGGGGCCCTGGCGCTAAGCTGGTCACATAACCCATAAGCTCCATTTCTCTAGTCACAGCCACACAGAGCCCGGCTCTATTATTACCTCCCTTATCCCATCCTATAAATTATATCGAAAATTGACAAAAAATCAGAGCTCATGTGAAATCAACTTTCGACGTCATTTTCGGAAAATATCGCATTTTATTTTTAAAAATTTGTATCACGGACCAGATGGCCGCGGCCCGCATGTCGAGCCCGCCTAGGCATGTACATGGGTGGGTGGGGTAATGTTTTTAAAATGAGCCATTTATTGGGTCCCTAGGTCCGAGTCTTCCACCTGTGCCTACAGGTAGCATAACATACAGTGATGTCTATGAAACTCTCGTAATTAAAAGTACATGCCCACTCATTAGGCACAAAATGTTATTTATATCAGAGACATCATCGGAGACATTTTCCGGCAAAGTAAACCATTCATTCACCATTACAACGCATATTGATTTGCATTATTATACATTTTATATCAGACGTAAATTTCCACACTGATATCAGGGGCGATAACCATGTTTCCTTAAATAATTAAAAAATATCAACTCTTTTGCAAATGAAAATAGCCTGAAACCACCGCGAGTCGCTATCAGTAAAATAATTATTACTAAATGATTATTTAATATATCTGTATAGCGGGCACTCGTCATTTTTAGAACTGGTGGAATAGTGACACAATATTATACACTTCCTATAAAGAACAGTTCTGGTGCCTACCCAGTGGGCATGTACCTTTAATCGAGTGGGCATGTACCTTTAATCGCTCCCCTCCTGATTTCATTTCACAGAACTGCAGATAAGGTGCGTATTTGCGTAAATACCCAATTAAAATTGCCAAAAATCCAATTGAAATCAGAAAGCAATGAAAAATGTGTGGTATCTTTATCATGCTACAGAAAACAATAAACAGACCACAAACATAGCATATTTTCTTATTTTTCCATGAAAAC
>CM055279.1:24891458-24929854 GCA_029237695.1 Conchocele bisecta | reverse complement strand
GGATCTGGACCAGGGAGACGTCGCCGAGACTGTGAAAATATTCTTCGAGGACAGCCACCATCTCCCGCCGCAGAAGAAATGCACCCTCTCCATACAAGAGGTGGGAAATATAGATTGGAAAGTGAGGCATAGTGGTCACAATTCCGGTGTACTTTTTCTCGGCCTATCAAACTGTGAATTGGTGAAAATATGCTAAGAAAGTTTTATAAGCAATATAGTCCAGATATGTTGCAACTAGTTTAATGCCTATGTCTGTTTTCTCAGTGGGCGATTGCCCTTTTGTGACCTTAACTTTGTTACCTTGACCGTGTCATGTTTCTGAGCTCTCTCCAAGCTCTAAATTCTACATGATTTAGGGTATGAACTTTGGAAAATGTGTCTGTGACTTAGAGAAATGAGGCTTATGGACCAGTGTAACGCCTGACCAAATAACACACTCCTTTAGCCTGATAGTGATATATATTGCTTGTTGGATGCATGGCAGGTGTTTCAGTGATGGAATGGCAAACTGTGCAGATCCTGATCAGACTGTGTGGATGCACAGGCTGATCTGGATCTACATTAGTCGCAAAACCCATAAGCCCCGTCACAGAAGAAATGCACCCTCTCCATACAAGAGGTGGGGTGTTTTTGTTGATGAGTATTAAAACTACTATTAAACTGTATGTTTAAACTGACCCGATTCTATAGGTGTCAAATTAGTTTGGGCCGCAAGCTGACAGACAGACCCTTACAATATTTGCGACCAGTGTATATGTTCTGCAGGGCTCCAGATAAGCTGCGTATTTGCTTAAATACCCAATTAAAATTGCTAAAAACCCAATTGAAATCAGATGTAGCGAGTATAAAAAAGCAATACAAATTTTGTGGTACCTTTTAAACAGACCACAAATATAGCATATCTTTCTTATTTTCCATGAAAACACATCTTGGTATTTCATTAGAATTGTCTCCAAGGAGACAATTCTAATGAAATGCCAAGACATGTTTTCATTTAGAAGCAAACTAATCAATAATTGCGGTCTGTTGATGTGTAAACAGTAGTGTGATTTTATTGTACCCAATTAAAATTTTGAAATAACTAATTGCTTCAGAAATGATGGAGTGACAATACTCAATTTACTACTGATTCCTTATCTGGAGCCCTATGTCAGTTTAACCTAGGTCATACATCTGAATAATAATTTTGATAGATCTATAACTGTGTTATCATGCTTGTAAAGGTTCTGAGTACATTCTCAAAATCATTCTCATGCTCTCAATGCTTGTGCTTAAAATGGTGAAGTTTGACTGCTTGTGGTTGGGCTATCAGGGTTCATGTTTGAGGGCGACATGGGCGAAGTGGTCGCTTTTTTTCTGGCCAAGTCGCCTTATTTTTCCCGTAGGGGGAAGTCAAGTAGCCCTGGAATTTTCTGTATTTTTTTTTTTTTTTTTTTTTTACTATGAATTTCAGACCCTAGGGGCGAGTGCATGTCATAAATGCGCTAATCCCACCAAATAGTCGTGTAAAATTGAATCGCATCGATTGTTTGATGACCCCTGGTGTGTATTTGCCCGCGGGGTTTCTTTGTTATTGTCGCTTGTTATTCGCGACGCCATGATGCGTATCAACTGATCAGACACGTCTGGGCGCTTAATATTGTTTAACTAAAGCGTTCAAGGAACGTTGATTGAAGACACGAATTTACGTCATTAAGGCGGGGCTTATAGCTTCATTTAATTCATTGGTCGGCTTCGACTAATTTGATTCAACGACAAATGTGAATAATTAGTTTGAAGGTAAATGGGAGGCGACTACTATCGCAGTCTATCGGCATACGACGTAGTTGTCTACACACATTTTTGTCAGCTTATGACGCTTTGTGCGGTACCATTTCCGAAATAAAAATAGCATCCAATCGTTAGCTACGATTGTGGGTATACCCACTCGAGGCGCCACCTGACGAACCTAGTCGTGGCCTACACAGTGGCCTACACAGCCCATGATTGCAACTTTCTTTTTCGCCGAGAAGTGTGAAATAATTAAATACGAAATTGATATATTCTAATGAAATCCTTTGATGCCGAAAACAAGTATTGTGTATTACATTACTAACTGTTTATTTCAACCAAATATGGCTAACCCTATTGTCAGAAAACATGAAAAAGTCTATAAATATCACGGACAATTTCGGCGATTTCGTACCTACGTAGTTTCGTCCTTTTGCAACTTTTTCCAATCGATGTTAACGTAAGATTATTTGATTTTTATGATAATTCAGTTTGGTATTAACTAAATATACATAATGTATGCACATCCAAGTTCATAAACGATATTTATGTACACAGTTAAAGAGGTTCAAATGGGTGGTAACAACATAATTTTTTTTTTATGCTTTTGAGATGAATTTATTTTTATTTATTTTTTTCAAATTCTACAATCTACTACATTTGCTTCCCAGCCCCCCCCCCCCCCCCCCCCACCCCCCCACCCCCCCCCTCTAAAGTTTCTTTTTTTATTTCTCGATGAAAGTATACGTTGTTAACGCTCACTTAAGAGTTAATGTATACAGTTACGCGATAACTATAAGTAAGAGAAAAAATCAGGGAAAATATGATTTTTATCACTTCTCCCTAATTTCCCCTCACTTCTCCCTATTTTGCCTGGAGGGAGAAGTGACTTCTCCCTAAATTTTTGGCCTAGATTGAACCCTGGGCTATGTATGCTTAGTCTCAGTAAACCAAAGTGTATCATTTCGAACACGAGCTTTGAACATATGCTGAAAGTTTAAGAACGAATATAGGCAAGATATGTTGCAAATATTTTAATGCCTCTTCCGTTTTCTCTGCGGGTTTTGTGACCTTGACTTTTTGACCACGATGTGACCTTGACCTTGTGTTCCAGGTGGACTCGCTCCTGGAGAAGCTATCTGGGGTGACACGGGAGGAAGACCAGGAGAGGATGCTCACGTGCATCGCCAGCCGGTAATTCTTGCATTGCCTTTGTGCCCTTATGTTAACCTCTACTGTCTGTTGCACGACACCTGCCCAAATTTTACAGCTATATAAACAATGCAAAAAACTATTTTTCTCTTGATTATATTAAATTTTATCAAAATTTACGAATGAGCCTTCTTTTTATTTCATGAAATTTGGTCCCAATATTGATTTTATTGTTCATATTTGTTTTCCCTATGTTAAATCCCCATGTTAATCCCCATAGACATCTTCACTCACTCACTCTGTGAAGATGTCTATGGGGATTAACATGGAGATTTCTTTTCCAATTTCGGAAATAGCGGGCCATTTCAAAACCTATCATTTCCAAGCTATCTAGCCAGTTTTCAGAGTGTTTCCAAAATATTTCTTCTTTTTCCCCATGCTAAATTCCTAGAGAAATCATTTTTCATAATAAAATCAATATTTGACCAAATTTTACGAAATAAAACGAAGGCTCATTCTTAAATTTTATAAAATTCAATATTATTGAAAACAATATTGTTTTTGCATTGTTTATATCGCCGTAAAATGTGAGTGGGTTTCGTGAAAAAGACAGTAGGCCACCAATGTGGCTATTAAATGCGATATGTGACATTTTAGCACATGATCATATTGCACACACATGTAGCCTGATAATGATCTATACTGCTTGTTAGAAGCATGACGGGTGTTTCATTGATGGAATGACGAACAGTGCAGATCCTGATCAGACTGTGTAGGTTTGTTTGACGTCATGAATCTGCATGACGTTTTGAATATCAGAACATTCTTAGCACTACAACATCAATGTTCTGAGAATTGCTACAAAATGTTTCAAACAAGATTTATCTTAATAATTTGATAACCATGTTTGGTTATTTAGATGTTTGACTTAGTTTAATGTCGTTTTCTGTAAAAAGAACATTATTATACTTAGTTTTGTTGCATCATTACAAGCCGAGGAATTCCTACACATTTCCTAGACAAGCCTAGTAAACTTTATCTCGAAGCACACACTCACGATATTCTCTGTGTCAGAAATATAAAGTTTATCAGGCTCAGATCAGTAGCCGATTGTTATACTGACTTTATTACATTATCACAGCCATTTTGGCTGTGATAATGTAATAAATTCAGTATAATAATTCTACATACTTTTAATCATCAAATATATGCAGCCATTAGTTCTTTTTGCAATAATACATTTCGGGAAAAATAAATGATTACTCCCTCAAAGTATACTTTGCTAGATAAATATACTTTGCAATTTTTATGAAATTGACTACAGAAACTAATGGTCCAGTAGTCGATTATTTCATATAGAACTAACGACGGCATATACTTGATGATTGAAAGTATACATAATTATTATACTGAATTTATTACATTATCACAGCCAAAATGGCTGTGACAATGTAATAATTTCCATATAATAAAAATTAATAAATTTATCCTTAAATTGAAAATTTCTCCCTCTAAGTGTACTTAGCAAGAGAAGTACACTTTGCAATGTGGATGAAATTGGATACTTGAATACATACCGAGTCTTGCCTTGGAATTCCTACTATTTTGTAGCTGAGCCTCAGAATTTCTACTGTTTCGCAGCCGAATAAACTTGATACCAAAGACACAAGCCGAGTATTCTCCTGTTTATATTCCAGATGTACTAGCAATGATCTGAAGATGTTTATCCGGATGATAAAACATGACCTGCGGATCAACTCAGGCGCCAAACACATGTACGTATTGATGTGTAACATATACGTACATCAAACAACATATTTGCCTACTACCCTCATGTAACATCTCTTGATTCTGTACATTTGTAGTTGTCTCCCTTTGACACATTGGCCAAGCTACTTTTGCCCATTCATCTCCAATGCCAACAACTCTGAATTCTGTATCATTGCAGTTATCTCCCTTTGTCACAATGTTTACATTGTTGGTGTATCTTCTTCCCAAGAGCAAAAGTCATATGTGGCTGTGACTGGAGAAATGGAGCTTATGGGATTTGTGACCAGTGTAGCTTCTGATCAAATAGCATACTCACGTAGCCTGATAATGATCTATATTGCTTGTAAGAAGCATGGCAGGTGTTTCATTGATATAATAACAAACCGTGTAGATCCTGATCAGACTGCGAATCTGGATGTATACTGGAGTCTGGTCGCTAAACCCATAACCCATAAGCCCCATTTCTCCATTTGAAACATTGTATGTAAATCGCGGTAAACACTAGGTTATCTTGACATCTTAATAATAATCATCATTTATTAGCTGTTTTTATCAGTACAAAACTGGGAAAATCAACATTGTTATTCCTAGCCCCTTCATTATTTATTAGCCGGGTTTTTAAAAAACAAAATCACGGCTATTGGATTGGCGAAAGCCGGCGGGCGGCGGCGTCCTCAATGTTAAGTTTTTGTGTTTTGTCCATTTCTCGTTACTGTACCACTTAGAACCACCATACTTGCACAACTGCATAACCAACAGTCCCCATCGCATACCACTATCCAACATGTGACCCGTTTTTTTTTTACCTTGACATATTTTTTCTACATAATCGACTTACCATTTTCAATGTTACGTTTTCGTGTTTAGGTCCATTTTTCTGTTACTGTACCACCTAGGACCGCTATACTTGCATAACTTCATAACCAACGAGTGCCAACCACATACCACTATCCAACATGTGACCTAATTTTGATCTCGTAATGAACTTTCAATTTTAAGTTTTTGTGTTTGCGTCCATTACTCTGTTACTGACCCACCTAGGACCACCATACTTGCACAACATCATAACCAACAGTTCCCACCACATTCCACTATCCAACATTTGTTTACCTTGACCTATTTTTTCCGTGATCATGCACTTTGCTGTTGCAATTATCTGTTATCCAATTGTCTATGCCTTGAAGAAAACCTGGCGTTTGTGACTTTCCCTCGTCTCTTGTTCAATGTAATTCAGTTTTATACATCTCTATCATCATTGGCGGGAGACATACTGTTTCCACGCTATTGGGATCGTGATTCTGGCCGTTTGCACGGGTCTACTTTCGGGAGTGGCTCGTGGGGGACGTCTCTGTTCATCGGGGGACGTCTCAATAGGCTCAATTTGCGTTCGCAATTAACAACAGTCAGGTGACATTTAAAGTCAGCGAGTGGACTGAAAGCAAGTTATTAATAGCAACGGCAATGCTCAACATTATGTGTAAAATAGTTGGCATGCCCAACTTTACTTTTGAAGAGAACAAATTGCTGTTATTGAGACACCCCCTTTCAGAAGTGGCTCTCTGTTCATCGGGGGACGTCTCAATAGGCTCAATTTGCGTTCGAAATTAACAACAGTCAGGTGACATTTAAAGTCAGCGAGTGAACTGAACGCAAGTTATTAATAGCAACGGCAATGCTCAACATTATGTGTAAAATAGTTGGCATACCCAACTTTACTTTTGAAGAGAACAAATTGCTGTTATTGAGACGCCCCCCGTGCTGTTATTGAGACGCCCCCTTTCGGAAGTGGCTGTCTGTTCATCGGTGGACGTCTCAATAGGCTCAATTTGCGTTCGCAATTAACAACAGTCAGGTGACATTTAAAGTCAGCGAGTGGACTGAAAGCAAGTTATTAATAGCAACGGCAATGCTCAACATTATGGTATCCGTATAAAGGCGTATATGACCACTTCAGTTCTGGGTTCTACCCCAATAAATACGTCTGCAATATACATATACCTCGTAAAACGGTTTATTAGTCGGACATAAAACACCTTTGCTTCATCAACCTATTTGTGTTTAGAGCAGGCTGTATTTTACAAACACCAGTAACTGATCAAGTTCTCCAAATTTGCAGATTGTACATCCAATAATCAACATCGAATATATTTCTAACAAGGAATTTCTGAGTATGCAAATTCACAAGTGGCTACTTGTCTCCCGCCAGTCAGTACTTTCAGTACTTTGATTGTGTATTTTCAGACTCGACGCCCTGGACACCAATGCCTACGCCGCGTTCCAGGCGTCACGGGACCTTCGTGACGTCATTGATCGCATCCTTCAGAACCGCGCGGAAGGTGGATCCAAACCAGGGATGTCTAAAAAGTTGTCTGTCCGTGCCAATCTGATGACCCCAGTACTGCCCATGCTGGTATGTAATGTTCATATTGTGGCTGAGTGACGGTAGAAATGGGACTTACGGCATCTGTAGATATTCAAACTTCCGATCTTCTAGCGCACTCCTGAAGCCTGATAAGGATTAAAACCATAAGTGTAGAAGCATTACGGGTGTTGACTGAATAGCGAACAGTGCAGGCCATTATCAAACTGTGTGGATGCGCAGTTGATATGGGACTACACTGGTCGCATAACCAATAAGGGCTGTTCCATTAAAACATACCCGCACCCCCAAGACGGCAGTTTAAAGAAAATATTTGCCAGGGTGTCTGTTTCTTTAAATTGCATACATGGGTGGGTGTGCTTGTCCGAAAATAACTTCTATGCGTGGTTGGCTGTCAGACTGGTGAGTGTCTGTTTTTCAGGTCAACATGGAGTGGTTGGTATAGCGGGATATATGTATAGGCGGCGTATATTACAGAGAATTGATGTCTAACGTATATAACGCGGCCATTCGCGGCGAATTGTATTCGTAGTGCGGAGTTCCTCAGGAATATAACGTCCCAGAATATGCACAACATAATTAAATGCGTGCTGGTATCGCGACGATTTGTATTCATAATGCGGCATTCCTCAGGAATATCACGTCCCAGAATATGGACAACGTAATTAAATGCACGCTGGTGGTTTCGTCTATTAATCACAAGTTTGTACACAAAGCAAAGATGCTCAAATGTATTATTATCGCACCTTCGCCAATTATAGAGTAGACGCTCGTGTATGGACTATTGGCCATCACCTGGGGCACATACAGACTGTATCGTTACACCCGCATAATGAAACCGCCAACTGACATATTGACACTTTCACCATGCGTGATAAGGGTATCCCGTGATAATTGTCACGTACACACAATGTCATAAACTGTCGTCTGCACATCACATTTTTCTTAAGAAAAAATAAAAACATGTTTTGACAGCAAACGAGACGCGCCGCGACATATTAACATACAGTGCGACCCCGTTAGTACACGGAAGTCTGGCGACATACAACCTTCCGTGTTGCTATCCGAACCGTGCTATATCCGTTCTCGCCCAAGACGCATCATAATGTCAACAAAAAATACATGTACACTGTACACTGTGACTGCGAATGAACGACGTCGCCAATGCCTATAATATGCCATATGTTTTCACTGTTATCTTCGCATGTAATAAATATATTGAATCCAAGAATTGTTAACGTCATGTTTTATTTATTCATCATGTTCATGTATAATGTAGATCTACGCAGGTCCGTGCAATCCATTATTGTAAACGCGTGTAGAAACATGTGTAGCCATCATCATTCGATGACGCAATGACCCAATGACCGATATCCTATTCCATCAGCTGCAACGTCACGTGACAAGCTCGTGCGTTGCAATCTGTGTTTACTCATATGGTGAGCACAGGTGGAAGACTCAGACATATGACACCAAAATAAATGCCTATTAAAAAAATCCAATTATCCCACCACCTGGTATCGTACTGTACATGACGTTAATAATAGAACGAGATCAAGTGGGTGGGGTAATGGATATTTTTGTAATGGTCATTTTCTTTGTGTCACACGTCCGACTATTCCACCTGTGGGTTTGTGTACGCACAGAGTTTTAACCCTTTCAACACCACAGAGCTGTATAGACATGTTTTGCCCGACGTGTTATAATATTGCGCCAGTTCATGCAGGCTTATCATGTGAGATTTTCGACGAAGATGAATCTGATAATAGTGTACATTTTCTGTAAATGATATCGAATGTTGACGAATATTAAATTAGTAATTATTACGCATTTGCTCTGAAAATGTTATCACCTGTCCAATATATTTACAGAAAAAAGTCAAATAATTCTCGGCGAAAATCTCAGTTATATAATAAAGTTGATTATCTCATGCACTGGCTCAATTATGACGTAGCGAAACAAGGCCAGTTGTCACTTACACATTTGTGTACATGCGCCGGGGGCGTGGGCAGTGCTGTAACAATTTAGTTAATCTGGGTTGAGTTAATCTGCGCCACTGATACGCGATCTCCGATTGGTCAGCCTTTACACCTAATTAATATTCCACCAATGGTGAGCGCGAACGCATGCCGGAAAAATGAAATCGAGCACATAACAATTAGCACTGCTTTGTTACTGGGACCAATAATTGATGTTATTCCCAGTTTGCTCGGATTAATTTACGAAATGTGCAAACGTGATCAGCTGCACATTCGCATCGGTGAGATAAAAGGAGGCTATGCGTCCATAAAAAAAATAATCGTCCATTTTGGGTCTAATTTGGGAAAGAATCGCAAATTTAACATGATTTCTGACAATAGTCGTGTTACAAATTTAATACGATTTCGATATACAAATAGGCAAAAAATTTGGCGATTCACGTGTTCAATGCAGCTACGGCTCCTGATACATCACATTGTGCGTGAGTTTTTGTTACAAACACGCAAATTACGTGTCCCGGAGAATTACATTGATAAAATAATGTGTTATTTAAATTGCATATATGGGTGGGTGATTTCCCAGGGTGTCAAATACATTAATTTGCATCTATGGTAGGGGTAGGTTACCCAAATTCAAAAATGGCGTCTTTCCCCCCCCCCCCCCCCATGTATGTTTTACTGGAACAGCCCTAAGCCCCATTTCTCCAGTCACAGCCACATTCTGTTAGATGGTCCCTCGACTGACAAAATGAAACATACAAGATATGCCATGTGAGTGTACCTAAGAAGATGTGCGATATCTCAATTATAAAACTTCTGGGGGCCGTTTCACTAAACTTTGTACGACTAAAATGTTTGTAAGTGCAAAATTATCATAGTATGTAAATATCACATTAACAATGTTTTCTTGTAAGCAATTATTGGATTTACATTTATTAAGCATATGCAGCCTATGCTCAATAAATGTAAATCCATCAATTGAAATTTCCAGACGATCCTAAATTTGCACTTACGAACATTTTAGTCGTACAAACTTCAGTGAAACGTGCCCCAGTACCTTAGGTTGTGCATTCAATCCCCGTCCTAGGCAGGAAAACATACTTTCCAAGTATTTCACTCGCACTGTTCATGCAGTATAAATCCTGATCAAATAGCACGGTCCTATAGCTTGATAATGATATATCTACATTCCTTGTTAGAAGCACGACATGTGCAGATCTTGATCAGACTGTGCGGCTGATCTGGATGTATACTGGTTGCAAAACCAAGATGTTCATAAGTGCAAATTCTATGCTCACTAAATGTAAATCCAATAATTGTTTACAAAAAAAGCATTGCTAATGTGAAATTTACAGACTATAATAAGTTTGCACTTACGAGCATTTTAGTGGTACAAAGTTTAGTGAAACGGCCCCCTGTTTTGCCATGAATCTAGTCCCATTTCTGTGCGGTCTGGTCAAGGGCTGTCTGGTTCAAATAATAATAAGCCTGATTTTACAGGCGGAAGCGTGCCGATCTGTCCAGATGGCAATGAAGAAATGTCCGAATGGATTCTACGCGGAGATAAAATATGATGGGGAGCGTGTCCAGGTGCACAAGCGAGGCAACGAGTTCCAGTACTTCAGCCGCAGCCTCAAACCCGTGTTGGGCCACAAGGTAAATAACACCGCTGTTTGGTCGTAATATAAAAATTCCTTTCTGGGAGTGGGTGGTTGGTCAGGAGCATGCAAAGGTTAATTTAACGATCGGGTTCATCCTTGCCGGAATGCCGACTTACATGGTTTGGCCCTCATGTACATTTTCGGCCATTTCATACTTAAGAGCTAAATCCTGTTATACCCCATTAAAAAATAATAAGATTAGTGCTGATCATATTACTTTTGGGGTTAGAATGGACCTGGCACCAGGTCATGATATTTTAATTTCAGGGCTGAATTTTTTGTAAATATTCAGTTCTGATTTTCGGAATTTCCCTCATGGTGGACAGGTTAAATGTGAGATTGTAAACAGTAAATGCCCTTCTCTGACTGTACAGAAGGACAGGTTGACCTTTTCCAGATATACGCTGGTTACAAACACAATAAACCCTATTTTTTCTCTTGATCTGACTCAACTCTTTGCATGCTAGCGGTGAAAAAAACAGCCAGCACATTACTAGGAATAGTTTTCTTATTCCTCTCTGTAAATGTGTCATGCAATTTCATTATTCATAATATTTACAGGCTGTTAACCCATTACAGACGGGATACGCTTTTAGTAGTATGAACCTTTTAAGAGAAAAATATCCCTATTTTCTTTATATCCTTTCGAAAGTATATGTTGTTACCACTCATTTGAATCGTCTCAATGAGACGGTTCAAATGAGTGGTAACAACATATACCTTTATCGATGAATTAACAAAATAATGAGATTTTTTCAACAAAAATTATCGTATCCTCAGACTGAAATGGGTTAAACACCAATAAACAAACAAACAGGTAGAAATAAAAGTGAACGTAATATATTATCGCCTGCTGTTGTTTTAACTATTTATAACAACAAGTTTCCCAGCATGCAAAGAGTTAAAAGCCAGCAGAAAGGGTGGGCTCTTCAGCAGAATTCTGAAAGCAGGGATTAACTCAAGTGGTGTTATCAATTATGTCAGAAGTCCGAGATTAAGTAAAGTGGTATTAACAGTAACATCAGAAGCATCTGTCTATGACAGGATTGCAGTATGTATAGATTCCAACACCACTTGTCTCATTTTTAAGCCACTACATGTTTCTCAATGCCATTTTCAGGCACAGACGTAAGATCACTCGTCTTTCACTAATATGTTGTTACTTCACAAGTTGGTTTTGCTGAATAAGTTGAATACTGTAAGGATATATCCAACAGCATACCATATTTATTTGAATAACCCCATCACCCACCCTCCAATTCATGTGAATTTGCAAGTATATGTGCATGCAGAGCTCCAGATAAGTTTTGTATCTAAAGAGTATTATACACCCACTCAATCCATGTTGCAGGTTGCACATTTCAAAGACCACATTCCAAAGGCATTCCCAACGGGAGACGGCCTGATTCTAGATGCAGAGGTTCTCCTAATCGATACCAACACGGGTAACCCACTACCATTCGGATCTCTCGGTGTGCACAAGGTAATTGTCTACAGTCGAGCACCAGTATCTCAAAGTCGAAGGGAGATCGTCCATATAGTCGAGATAGGACTAGGTTCGAGATAGCGATAAAGTGACTTGGTCGAATATTTTTGCGAAAAATATGATATCATGTTACCCATTACACCACGAGTAAACAATCACCAATTAACTATTAATGACCAAAGGTAGTAAGCTAACCAACATTACAAGGTGGCGTCACGACTCAGTGAATTGCTTAAATGACCAGCGTGATATGCTTGATGAATCGTGACAAATATATACAGGTGGACCAACTAAGCAAACAAGTTGAGGTAGGTGTGAATTTATTTTGTTTTGTTTGATAATATGTTTTGAAAATTAGTGTCATTCAAATCGATCTTGGCAGCCAGGTGCTTAGGCAATTTACCAAGCATTTATGTGATCGAGATAGCGAAGAGATATTTAACATATATTTTATACGGAGGGGACAGAATGAACAGTCGATAGAGAACATATATAAGATAGAGCATGGTCGAGATACCCGAGGAAATTTATATTAAATAAATAAGGGTATAATTCGGAACTTTAGTGAATCATCGACATAGGCGATATCTTCGAGATACTGTTATTCGAGACACTGGTGCTCGTCTGTATGTTATTCATTTGTGTTTGAAAGTATATGTTGTCACCACCCATTTAAACTGTTTTGACGTAGAAGTCCTCCTCATCGATACCAACACGGGTAACCCTCTACCATTCAGATCTCTCTGTGTACACAATGTATTTATCTATGTTGTTCATTTGTCTCGGTGTTCACAAGGTAATGCAGAGCTCTAGATAAGGTGCATATTGGCGTAATTTACGCAATTATTTTAGCTGAATATGCATTGATTATCTCAAAGTACAAAATACGCACAGCAATATGAAAATACGCATTTATTTTCAAATTGAGTAGTGAAAATACTGTCATTCACTTTAAATTCAATTTAAAATTCACTTTAATAGATGAGCTGCAAAAAGCAAAAGTGAATGTTTAAATTTGTTATATTCTTTTTAGCTCACCTGAGCGAAGCTCATGTGAGCTATTGTTACCGCAATGTGTCCGTCGTCGTCCGTCGTCCGTGAACATTTTCAAACGTCTTCTCCTCGGTAACCATTGGGCCTATAGTCACCAAACTTCATGGTCATGGTCCTTAGGTAGGGGGATTACAAAATTATTAAAATGACGTCATTACGTAATCCAAGATGGCCGCCATCTAAAAATAGCACAAATTCTTCAAAAATCTTCTTCTCAAGAACCGCCAACCGGATTTCGACAAAACTTGGTAGGAATGATCGATGTACAATGCTCTTTCAAAGTTGTTAAAATGGTGACCCCAGGGTCAAAAATGGGCGTGGCCCGTGGGGTCAAATTGGGGTCAAATTTTATTTTTGGCTGAATATGGTCATATCATATATCAAATAGAAGGTATCAACGAGGCGATCACTCTTCACATGAACCGCTTGGCCCATGCTAGCCAAACTTAAAAGTTTTGGTCAATGGGTGAAGCCTTTTCAGATTTGTTAAAATGGAGGTCATCGCTAATCCAAGATGGCCGCCATCTAAAAATAGCACAAATTCTTAAAAAATCTTCTTCTCAAGAACCGCCAACCGGATTTCGACAAAACTTAGTAGGAATGATTGATGTACAATGCTCTTTCAAAGTTGTTAAAATGGTGACCTCGGGGTCAAAAATGGGCGTGGCCCGTGGGGTCAAATTTTATTGTTGCCCGAATATGCTCATGTCATATATCAAATTGAAGGTATCGATGAGGCGATTGCTCTGGTGCAATATTTGTCGGAATCGGATGATTATGTCATCCATAATGGCCTCCAAAATGTCCATTTATTCAAGATTTTGAACGTCTTTTTCTCAGGAACCACATGGCCGATGCTGGTCAAACTTCATAGTAAGTTAAGATCCTTGGGTGAAGCATTTTCAGATTTGACCGCCATCTAAAAATAGCACAATTTTTTTAAAACACATGAACTCGATGTCACATTCTCCTCTGGTGTTCATGGAGTCAGGTGAGCGAATTAGGGCCATCATGGCCCTCTTGTTTATCATTTGTTCCCTATTTAGTATTAATGAAGAATATCAATAATCCATTTGTAAAAGTAAAATATGCAATGATCTTGAAATCAGAGTGTATAGTACGCTTTAGACACAAAGCTTATCTGAGCTCTGTATTTCTCCATGAAATTATATATTGTGACCACTCGGGTTCAAATGAGTCGTCACAACATAATACTTTTAGGGAGAAATAATGATAAATAATTCTAAATTTCCAAACATTTTATTTACTATTTTCTTCATTTCTACTTGAAAGTCAATGTTGTGACCACTCATTTGTAGGGTCTCGGTCACAACCTATACTTTCATTCAGAAATAAAACAAAAAATTAGAATTTTTCTATCAGCAGGTACATATACTACAGGTATAGCTAAATTTCCAGACAGTTTTTTCTTTTTTTTTTCGTTATCCCCACGCCGTTAATCCATGTGTTAGTTAGTAACACCTTTCATTTTGCAATAACTCGTGAAACGCTTTACCGATTTTGATATTTGTGTGTCTGGGCATAGTACTTTGTTTTGTATATGACCCACGTCTGACCGCCCAAGGTCACGGTTACTGAGGACTTGTGTTTTTTGGCGAGCCTGCTTGCGGAAAGCGAGACAGTAATTACAATAACGTCCATGTGTCCGTCCGTCCGAAATCTGCGTTAAAGTTTTTAAAAATGCCTCGGCGGGCTCGACATGCGGGCCGCGGCCATCTGGTTGTTATTTATCAAGGCTGCCGGTGAAGGGATAAGCTTCGTTTAACGATGTCATTTCTTGTTTCTCCATATTAAAGTATATCTTGTAATCACTCATTGGATCCATCTCGGCGTGACGCTTCAAATGAGTGATCGCAACATATTTTCATGGAGAAATAAGACAATTATTTACAATTTTTTTCTTCTATTTTCTTCATTTCTCAATGAAAGTATATGCTATGACCACTCATTTGAACCGTCAAATGAGTTGTCACAACATATACTTTTGTTGAGAAATAAGAAAAAATATGTAGAATTTTCTGTCAGCAAAATGGTGTGTCCTCACTGTAAAATGAATTAGGGCTTTTCCAGAAAAATTTCCCGGGGTGGGGTGGGGGGGGACTGGTTTATTTTTAGGGGTACCACCACCGGAATTTACATAAAATTATACCCCCCACCACCAGAATTTATTTCTTGCATAACCCCACTATGACCAGAATTGTTTTTTTTAATAACCCCCCACCACCGAAATTTTTTGCATAAAATACCCCAACACCAGAATTGCTTTCTCATTTAACCTCTACCTCCAGAAAAAAAAAATTGCATAAAACACCCCCCACCACCAGAATTTATTTCTCCTTTAACCTCCACCACCAGAAAATGTTATTCTTAGGGAGCAATATGTGAAATCGTTTGATTATTACCACTGCCGGAAGCTGAGGTCAACTAATATTGCTAGTCGTGTCATAAATAACGTTGATGTGTGTTTGACATTAGGACACTGACAAGTATTGGTTTGTTATTGGCAGACGTTGTGAACAGCATATCTGTGAAAGAATATATCAAGTTGCTCTTTGTTCTATATTAATAAAACACATTATTATAAATATTAATCATTATACATGTAATACCATCGACTTGGTACTTACCCTATATTTACAGAGGGAGAAATTCCAGGATGCCAATGTTTGTCTGTTCGTCTTTGATTGTCTGCACATCAACGGGGAAAACATCATGGATAAGTATGTATCTCGTTGTCACGACAGCGTTCCAGTTAAGATGCGTAATTTGACCAAATATTCGAGGTATTTTTCTTAGTTCTTCAACAAAAATGGCAAGTGGGGAGTTCTTTAGAATCGTCTCAATGAGACGATTCTAAAGCACTCCCAACTTGACATTTGTGGTGAAGAAATAACAAAATTCCCCCCAAAGTTGATAAAATTACGCACCTTAGCTGGAGCGCTGCACGACACGAAAAAACGTCTCTCCAATGTGATTATGATTACATGATCGTAATCCTATTTTAGGGGAAGGGTCAAGTGACTTTGGTGTGGTATGGACCTGCCACCAAGTCAGGTTATTCTAATTTCAGGGCTGAATATATTGTTTCTCAATGTAAATATTCAGTTCTGATTTTGAAATTTTTCCCCCCAATGCAGCAGGTTAAAACGGGATCGAACCCGTTTGCCCGGCCTTACATGACCTTAGCTGTTGATAGGCCGTTAAACACCAATAAACAAACAAACTCTCCACTAATGTATTTTTTGTCAAACTTGCTTGAAACTAGACATATTGACAGGCCCGTAGCCAGACCTGTTTGAAGGGGGGGGGGTCGTCCGACCACTCTGACCCCCCCTGGCTACGGGCCTGAGTGATCACAATGACATTCGTGTGTCCAAAATACGCATTAAATCTTTTAAATTACTTACAAATCTGCTTCCCAGTCAGATTGACTTTAATCTTCATACGGTATCAGTAGCCTATTTCATCAACATTGCAAAGTATACTTTAGTAGCAAAGTATACTTTGAGGGAGAAATTTTCAATTTTAGAATAAATTTATTAATTTTTATTATACTGAATTTATTACATTATCACAGCCAATTTTGGCTGTGATAATGTAATAAATTCAGTATAATAATTCTGCATAGTTTTAATCATCAAATATATGCAGTCGTTAGTTCTGCATGAAATAATGCATTTCGGAAAAAATCAATGATTGCTCCCTCAAAGTATACTTTGCTAGGAAAGTATACTTTGCAATTTTGATGAAATCGGCTACAGGGCTCCACCAGATACGGTGCGTATTGGCGTATTGGCGTATTTTACGCACTTATTTTAGCAGAATAAGCATTGATTATCAAACATGGGAGAACAAAATACTTATAAAGTTTAAAATTTACTTATTTGAGCTGCAAAAACCAAACATTGTTTTTATGCCCCACCACGATAGTCTGTCCATCCGTCCGTCCGTCCGTCCCGTCTGTCCGTCCGTCACAAAACTTTAACGCTCGGGTAAATGTCTAATAATTTCTCCATCCTTCGACTGATCTGCTTCATATTTCATATACACATTGCTCTAATGGTCCTCTACCGCCCTGTGCCAAATCCACATTCGTCCTGCCCCCCGCCAAGCCCAGGGTCAAGGTCACATACTTAGTGCTTCAAAAACTTTAACGCTCGGGTAAATATCTTATAATTTCTGTTTTCTTTCACGGATCAGCTTCATACTTCATATACGCATTGCTCTAATGGTCCTCTACCGCCCTGTGCCGAATCCACGTTTGTCCTGCCCCCGCCAAGCCCAGGGTCAAGGTCACATACTTGGTGCTTCAAAAACTTTAACGCTCGGGTAAATATCTTATAATTTCTGTTCCCTTTCACGGATCAGTTTCATACTTCATATACGCATTGCTCTAATGGTCCTCTACTGCCCTGTGCCAAATCCACGTTCGTCCTTCCCCCCGCCAAGCCCAGGTTCAAGGTCACATACTTGGTGCTTCAAAAACTTTTAACGCTCGGGTAAATATCTTATAATTTCTGTTCCCTTTCACGGATCATCTTCATACTTCATATACTCATTGCTCTAATGGTCCTCTACTGCCCTGTGCCAAATCCATGTTCGTCTTGCCTCCGCCAAGCCCAGGGTCAAGGTCACATACTTGGTGCTTTAAAAACTTTAACGCTCGGGTAAAAATAAATTTTGACTCGGAATTTGGCCTCATTTATTATCAAAGGCTAGCGATCTGTGGGGCAACCGTGTTCTATGAACACATTTTCTAGTTTAAATTTGTTTTATTTTTTGTATCATTTGTTCCTATTTAATAAGGAAGAAAATCAATAATACATTTGTAAATATGGATTTGAAATATGGGGGTATAATACTCTTTATATGGGCAAGAATTCGCTATTCTGGAGAATGCATATTTTTCTTGTCAATTCCATTTAAACACTACATACAAAGAGAAATGTTCAGATGGAACACTTTTACGACTTCAGTTATATGAATACACATATGGATTATCTAGCAGTACCAAAAAAATAGGTTATTGAAGTTGATTGAACAAGCTGTACAGTTCTTCAATATGTATGTATCTCACACTTTTTAGGTGAAAAAGGGGGACATTTTTAACATGTCCTAGTATGTGCAAGTATTTCATATTGATATTGCCCTTTTCATTGCGTCGAAAGAGATCGTACGTTTCTGTGAGCAGTCTAACTATATTTCAGTACAAAAATTATTTGTCCATCGGAAGTATAACCATTGAAAAAAATATAACCAAAATTAGTGTGTGTATGTGACATTTTCTTGTCAAACTCTGTTACATACGTATAACCAGTCCAGTAGCTTACAATATGGAACCTGATTAGTTTCTTTACTGACATAATGAACCATCTGGCGGTGAGTCTTAAGATGCAAGTAAGGTTTTTGTTTTATTTTAAAAGAAACAAAAATGGTAAAAGTGTATTTAATATTTATAATATTTCTTGTCAACAAACTGTTACATACGCATAAGTTGCTTCATGTAAACATAGAAAACAACAATCAACAGCCAGGTTTATTTTACTACATTTGTTAGAAATCAGCATATTCTCACCAAAACATAGAGGATATGGCCAGTTAGAAAAAAAATGATAGGAAGTATAGTTTTTCATGTTTTTCATGTCAAAATGTTACATACTGCTGTAAATCAGATCAAAGTGTTTTAACGGACTGGTCATGGCAATATATAAGCAAAATCAATGCATTTAACATAAAGCTGCTCCTAATAGATTTGTTACAAACCAAACATCTTTTATAATCTTATTTACAAAATATGTGAAGGAATTTCAATAATGTGTATGTAACATTGACAAAATTGACAAAATTGTTACATACATCAATTGCCTCAAATGTTGAAATAGTCCGTTCATGATAATAATTAATTTATAAAAAGTTTATAAAATAAATCCTGTCCCTGTAGGTTTATTATAAGTTGTAAATAGCTCATGCAGTGCTATTTGCTGTATAAATAAAGGAAGGTATATGATATGTATGTAACATTGACGAAAACATGTTACAGTACCTTAAAGATGTTGCAATGGAGTATTCAGGGTATTTTAAATTATCAAATTGTGAATTTAAACACAATTTGGTGATAATGGGATGGTTGCAAACTCTAATCTGCTCATGTAAACTTATTACTAACATAAATAAATAAACCTGAAAAATGTGCATATAACATTTACAAGAATAACATATTGCAATATATTTATTTATTACACATTAATCAAAACATTTTCTGTGTAAACTGTTAATAATCATCTTATCTTTATACAGTTTATTGTCTTACAAGAAGAAATTCCAGTTGCCACATAGTAATAAGCATCCAGTCTCTAAAAAAAATAGGTTTGTTACAAGCCATAAACATATAGTATAATCTCATTTCTAACAGTTTAAAATGAGCATGGGATATGTGTATGTAACATTTGACAAGAAAAATATATTGTAGTCATTTTTTCATCAACCAATAATCAATGCATTTTCTGGTAAAGGTGATTGTTAGTGCACAGTAAAACACGTCTTTACACAACAAAGAAACTAAGATCCCATTTGAAAGCAACATAGGATCACCAAATACATATTACCTCTTTGTCAATGTTACATACACGAGATTCAGCACATTTCTATCTCTCCGTAGTCAAAGGCATGTATATTCTGCAAACAACTGCAATTGTCCAAACCCTAGTGGCTTGGACTATGCCACGTTGTAGTTTTTCTAACAAAGCACAAAATCCAAAAAAAATCTCTTAAATGTCCCCCTATTAGGCCAAATACTGAATTCTGGCCCATATACAAAACTTATCTGGAGCTGTCGGTATGCTTATTTTTAGCCAGGTTTTTTTTTGGAAAAAAAATCCAGGCTATTCGATTGGCGAAAGCCGGGCGGGCGGCGGGCGGCATCCACAATCAATGTTAGGTTAATTGTAGTAAAAAGTTTTGTTTTTAAGTTTTTGGTTATGTTTTTCGTTATACTGTATCTCTGCAACTGCTTCGCCCATTACCTTGAAACTTCACATGGGTGTTTATCATCATCCATATTTTCATTCTACCCCCCAACCGTGCGCCCCTGTGCCCAATGTCAAGGTGTTTATCATCATTGTCGCGCCTGCTTGCGGAAAGCGCGATATCGTCGGCATTTTGGCATACGTCCGTCCGTACGTCCGTGTGTGCGGTTAAAGTTTTTTGGTTAAAGTTTTTCCATCTACTATATCTATTTTTTTAGTGTCCACGACATGCATGCCACGGCCATCTAGTCTACAAAAAGTGGGTATAATTATGTTATCCAAGTGTCTATGCTTGGAAAAAACCTGGCCTTCGTGGCTTTGCCTCGTTTCTTATTTATCAATATGTTCATTCTGTGTGTCACCAATACAGCCAGTATGCCCAAGGAAAAGGAAAAATTACTTACCGTTAGAGTTTGTGTCAAAGTTATTGCAATACATGTACATGTATATGCTTTAACGTTTGCGAATACCTCTGCAATGATATTGCCCGATTGACTTGAGGTTGAAGGTAGGCACAAATTTTCTTTATATCAGAGACATCATCTGGGACATGTTCTGGCAAAATAAACATTCATTCACCATTACCCCACATATTTATTGACATTATTATACATTTTATATCAGACTTGGGTATTTACTTTTTGATGTGCAATGATCATACTTTTTTTCATGTATCGCATTTAATTAGTTTAAATAATTATAAAATATCATGCCGCATTTGCATATGAAAATAGCCTGATACAACCGCACGTCACTCAGTAAAATAACCATTTCTAAATGATTATTCTGTATAGCGGGCACTCTTAATTTTTAGAACTGGTGAAATAGTGACTCAATTTCACACTTATTTAATTCCTATAAATAACAGTTTGTGCCTACTGTCAGCATGGTCAGAGTAGGCATATACCTTTAAAGGTCACTATCTTGATATTTTCTATATTGATTGTTACTAATTTTATTTTATTTCAATTTAATGCATCCACACAGTCTGATCCAGATCTGTACTGTTCGTCATTCCATCAATCAAACACCCATCATGCTTCATACAAGCAATATAGATCATTATCAGGCTACAGAAGTCTGCTATTTGATCATGAGTTGCACCGATCTCAAATCCCATATCCCCATTTCTCCAGTCATGACCACAATTTAATTTGTTTTGCTAATCATTTTCATCACTATCTGAGACATACCTTTAAACTGTAGGCCAGTTAAACACCGGCGTAAGATCCTGTATGAAAATATGACGGAGATTCCCAACAGGATAATGTTCTCCGAGATGAAGCATATCAAGGTAAGTGTAAATTGTATTTTGAATCAATCAATCTGATCTGTAACGTATGTGGTAGTATGAGGGGAATGTGTTATAAAGTGAAAAATATCTTGTCAGCGGCTGGGGTCAAACCCAGTCCGCCTGCATGAGAGGCGAACACTCTACCACGTCGCTATATAATAAAAGCCGGCTTGTACCTCAAGGCAGTACAAATGTTTGATTTTCCTACTATGGCCTTTTTACTACATGTTCAGGTCGGGGACAAATATTCGCGCGCGAGATACCTTCGCCTTGAAAATCACGAATGTAATTCTCCACGAATATTTCCACATTTCCTAGCAGATTGTTAAAAATATTTTGCTAATATATGTCGGGCCTCTTTTTAATTATGCCACCGGGTTTCGAAGAAACGGGTGGCATATAGTGTTTGGACCGTCCGTCTGTCCGTCCGGGCCAACGTCCGGGGGTTTGAGAGCTTAGGGGCGTGGTTAGGAACAAAAGATTCCTTTGTAATATTCCGTAAGCTCATAAACTCTATTGTTGTTTAGGGGCTTTTTCTTTGTTCTTCAAACAATGGAAATACCACATAAACCCAAAATGTTGGAACGTCCGTCCGTCCGTCCGTCCGTCCGTCCGTCTGTCCGTCTGTCCGTCCGTCCATCACACTTTTCGGTTAACCACTTTGTCACAGTTTCTCAAATATGCTGCAGGTGGCATCCGCGTTCGACAGACACATTTCTTGTTATATTTACCTTTCCCATATATCTCGGTGTCATTTGGTGACACTAGTTAATCCTGATTGTTTTGAATGAACTATATTGATACGTGTTCTGTGTGGTGTATTTCAGTAGACATACGGTAATATCATTCTGTCATATATGAACAGTTTGAAAACTCGTACAAAACAGCTTCGGGATAAATTTACAACACCATTATCTTCTATTGTTTAACCGACTGATTGGTCTAAAGTGACATGCCTGTGACAAGTCAGCTTGTTTTGTTGTCGAGTTCAGAGATGCCGCGGTGTCAATTTGAAGCAAGTGTAAAGTACACGCCGTGGGCACTTAGTCATACCAGTAATTCAAAGATTAATACACACGATGGCTGACGTCATTCGCGCATACACCACGGCTTGTGTTTTCTGAATGGTGAACATATCTCACACGCAACTGTTGTTGATTTACTTAAAAGTTAAATGGGAGATTATTATTGACACAGCGATGTTAGCCCAATGTACAGTGTATACCGTTTTGTTCGCCGACAAACTCGTCCACTATTTGGAGTTGGTTTGCGGACGAGTGTATCAAAGGACGAAATTGATCCAGCAGTTCTGCTTCCGGGTCGAAAATGGCCATGAAAACATATTATTTCCAAATTTGGTCGCGAAAGTTAATAGTACAGGTTGTCATACCACGAACGATAATCGTCGCGAATGTAGCCAGGTTTGAAAATCACGAAATTTAGTAGCCGCGAAATTTAGTTGGTTTACAGTATTTGACTGTCCTGATGAACCCAGAGCTCCAATATTCGAGGTATTTTTCTCAGTTCTTCACCAATGGAGAATAGTATATAGAGAATAGTAGGTTAGTGCTGTGAATGGGAAACAATATCTGGCAAGGCTCAGGAAACGGGATGGGCGATGCTCTGCCGAGCACATCCCGTTTCCGTGCCGCGCCAGATATTTTTTCCCATTCACGGCACTAACCTACTATTCTATTTATCCCATCAACACCTACAAATGGCTGTAAAATGCAAAAATCGTATTGACTGGATATCAAAAATGTTTCACGGCACCGTGTTTCACAGCACATACGTACTGTGGTGACGGGATAAATGCCAATTTTAGGGCACACCAGCTGTATGTAGTTGATTATCCCATTTCATGATGAGGATACGCCATTTTGTGTGTGGAAAATTCTAAATATTTTCTTTATATGTGCTTTATAAGAAGTTTATTTCGTGACAACCATTTTAACTGTCTCATCGAGACAGCTCAAATGAGTGGTCACAACATTAATTTGAGTCTTTCATTGAGAAATTACAAATATTAAAAATTTTAAATAGTCTATGCCATTGTCCACAAAATTTCTCTATACATGTGCATGTATCACAATCTGAGGCCCGTTTCATTTAACTTTGTACGACTAAAATGTTCATAAGTGCAAATTTAGGATTGTCTGGAAATTTGAATTGATGGATTTACATTTATTGAGCATAGGCTGCATAATGCAGCCTATGCTCAATAAATGTAAATCCATCAATTGAAATATCCAGACGATGCTAAATTTGCACTTACAAACCATTTAGTTGTACGAAGTTTAGTGAAACGGGCCCCGGGTGTCTATAAAATGTTTGTATGTTTCAGGAGGTGGATGATTTAACCGACCTGATGAACAAAGTCTTCAAGGAGGGTTTGGAGGGGCTGGTGCTGAAGGATGTGAATGTAAGTGCAGGACAAGTGATTATATAGCTTTGTGAGCATATACTCAGAGAATATACAAGCCAGGGGATCGTTTCACTAAACTTCTTATGATACAATTGTACAAAGATTTTTATTAATGTGCTTATCACATTAACTTACATGCACCTATCATTATATGTGGACAAATCCACTAAACATTATCCAACATCGGCTTTCGGTTTAAATGTTATTCACTTGAAAACTTCTTTGTCTTACAAAATTTAGTGAAACAGGCCTCAGATCAGCATCTGCTCTGACAGCACAATCAGTCAATAAAACATTTCATGTTTGACATTTTCATAATATATGCGAGCCAGCTCAAATAATCAATCAATAACCCAAAACTTCTGTCTGTAATGCAGGGCCTGCGTTACAAACTGAAGTTTTGGGTTGAAGGTACATGCCCGCGCAGAAGGCACAATATGTTCTTTATATAAATTAAATAAGTGTATAATTGTGTCGCTATTTCACCAGTTCTAAAAATTACCAGTGCCCGCTATACAGATATATTCATTTAGTAATCAATATTTTACTGATAGTGACTCGCGGTGGTATCAGGCTATGTTCATATGCAAATGAGGTATTCTATTATTGTATTATTTATACTATAAATTAAATGCGTCGCCTGAATAAATCATATTTTCGACAGATTATAAAATATGGTCATTGCCATCAAAAAATAAATAAATATTGCTAGATAGTATACTTTGCTAGATAGTATACTTTGCTAGCTAGATAGTATACTTTGCTAGATATAAAGTATACTTTGCCTTTGCTAGATATAAAGTATACTTTGCTAGATATAAAGTATACTTTGCAATGTTGATGAAATCGGCTACAGGTATGGACCAGGTAAAGCAATCAATCAATTATCATGTTTGACATTCACAGAATATATACAGGCCAGGTAAACCCACTCAGTAAACTAGTCATGTAAAACAGGGAGAAGTTTTTAGAATAATTTGGGGAAATTTTACTACTTACCGGTATTATTATTATCTGTTATCTGTTTTATGTAGTTAAAAACTTCTCCCTCAAATCAAAATAGGTAGAAGTGACACCATTTAGGGAGACAAAATCATTCAAATTGCCCTGTAACTTGACCCCTGCACCCAATCACGGTTGTCTACCAGGTCTACCCACCTACATAGCTCATCAATTCCAGTTGTGGTGTTACCTTATAACCTGACTTCAAATAAAATCAGAGCTCCAGATAAGCTTTGTGTCTAAAGCGTACTACACCCCCGGATTTCAAAATCATTGCGTACTTTACTTTGACAAATGGATTGTTGATTTTCTTCATTACTAAATAGGGAACAAATGATAAAAAATATAACAAATTTAAACATTCACTTATTTGAGCTGCAAAAAGCAAACACTGTTTGCTTTTTGCAGCTCAACTAAGTGAATTTTCAACTTTATGACAGTATTTTCACTACTCAATTTGAAAATCAATGCGTATTTTCACATTGCTGTGCGTATTGTGTACTCCCACTTTTGATAATCAATGCGTATTCAGCTAAAATAATTGCGTAAAATACGCCAATATGCATCTTATCTGGAGCGCTGCAAAATTATGTTCTGTTCTGTGCAGAGTATATATGAGCCAGGCAAGCGACACTGGCTGAAGGTAAAGAAGGACTACCTATTACAAGGCCAGATGGCCGACTCGGCGGACCTTGTGGTCCTTGGGGCGTTCTACGGCACCGGTAACAAGGGCGGCATGATGTCTGTGTTTCTCATGGGCGTCTACGATGCTGGCAACGATAAGTGGTAGGTGACGGTTTACTGGATACAAAGCCACGCATTGGTCCGAGACTCGGTGACCTTAGCTGTTGATAGGTCGTTAAACACCATCAAACAAACAAACAGAGACTCGGTGCTTTCTTATCAGATGTGACCATCCCTAAGTAGCTATATATGTTGCTGGGACGTTAAACCCATTCACTTTCCTTTTTATCAGGTGGGCAGGGCTCCAGATAAGGAATTAGTAATTGAGTATTTTCACTCCATCATTTCTGAAGCAATTGGGTATTTCAAAAGTTTAATTGGGTAAAATAAAATCACACTACTGTTTTAATACACATAAACAGAAATGAAAACGTGTCTTGGAATTGAAATACCAAGATGTGTTTTCATGGAAAATAAGAAAAATATGATATGTTTGTGGTATGTTTATTGTTTTCTGCGGCATGATAAAAGTACCACAAAATTGTTTTTGCTTTTTGATACTCGCTACTTCTGATTTCAATTGTTTTGTTTTTTTTTAGAAAATACGCAGTTTATCTGGATCTCTGAGGTGTCCCGACTTACACGCTGACTGATAATAAATTGTTGTATCTGGCATTGACTGGATGCACGTATCCAGGTGACAACAGATTCAAAACTATGTTCTCCACTGTTACCACGTCCAACTACTGAAAACTCGGTCAAAATGTTTAATAAATCCCTTAAATGTGGATGTCACAGGAAATGGGGCTTATGGGTTTTGCGACCTGTGTAGATCCAGATCAGCCTGTGCATCCGCACAGTCTGATCAGGATCTACACTGTTTGCTGTTCCATTAATGAAACACCCGTCACACTTCTGACAAGCAATATAGATCATTATCAGCCTTGAGGAGCGTGCTATCTGATCTTATGGGATTTGTGATCAGCGACGCCCAAGATCAGTAGCCGATTTCATCAACATTGCAAAGTACACTTATCTAGCAAAGTATACTTTGAGGGAGTAATTTTCAATTTAAGGATAAATTTATTATTTTTTATCATACTGAATTTATTACATTATCACAGCCATTTTGGCTGTGATAATGTAATAAATTCAGTATAATAATTCTGCATACTTTTAATCATCAAATATATGCAGTTTTCAGTTCTATATGAAAGAATGCAGTTTTTGAAAAATAAATGATTAGTCCCTCAAAGTATACTTTGCTAGTTAAGTCTACTTTGCAATTTTGATGAAATCGACTACTGATTTTGGGCGTCGCTGATCACAAATCCCATAAGCCCCATTTCTCCAGTCACAGCCACGTTTAATACACTATAGGTGTACAGTGTCCAAGGTTGGTAACGGGTTTGACGACGCAACTCTGGACAAACTCCAAACTCAGCTCGGCCCGGAAATGGAGAAAATCAGCAAAAGCATGGCCAAGGTGCCCAGCTGGATGAAAGTCACGAAGCAGTTTGTTCCCGATCTTGTCGTCAAAGATCCGTTCAAGTCGCCGGTCTGGGAGATCTCGGGTGCGGAGTTCAGTAAGTCAGACATCCACACGGCCGACGGTATCTCCATACGATTCCCGCGCGTTACCAAGGTCAGGGACGATAAATCGTGGAAAGAGGCGACGGACTTACAAAGACTAAAGGTGTGTTGTGGTCTTGTGTGCTACCACGATAGTGGAGGCGACATCAGTTACTGTCTGTTTCACGTTTTCCTACCGACAAACTTTTGGCTGTTAAATCTAAAACAATATTTAAATGCAAGTACTTTTTCATCAATAACAAAAAAGTCAACCTACCCACATTTTTTTATTTTATCAAATTCCAGAAAATATTGGTTTTATTGCGAAGAAACGATTTTCCTATGGGAATTTAACATGGGGCGAAAAGATGGTTGACCAGGGGGGTCGAAAAACAAAAACATTTGGAAATTTAATCCGAAAGTTGGCGAAATTTTGTAAATAAGAAAACAAGTTGGATTTTCAAAATCTGTGCACAGATAAAAAATTATTTTAAAAAATATATTTTTAGCCCCCACGTTAAATTCCCGTAGGAAAAATTTATATTTGGTGGAATTTCATCAAATAATTTTGTTTGTGGACGGTGACTTTTGTTATTGATGAAAAAATACTTATAATCAAATATTTTTTGGATTTAATACTTGGTGTGTTGCTTCCTTGTGGCTTGTAGGTACGCAATATGGATTTTAATTTACAATTCGACGCCCAGGTTATAGATTATAGACACGCCACCCACCCTCTATTTTGATTTAATTCATCTTCTGTGTATGAGGCTGTGCTTATGCAATAAATAGAATTTAGCATGTTTGCTGATTTAATATGACATTAAAAACTTGTTGACCGATTTCAAAAGAAACGTGGCATTCTTATGAAATCATATGTATTCTAATATAACACTCTTTGTTATTTTGTTTCCAACCTATTTGTGGCTTTTACTGGTGAAATGAGGCTTAATGGTTTTGCGGCCAGTGTAGCCCCAGATCAGCTTCGCATCCGCGCAGTCTGATCGGGGCCTGCACTGTTCGCTGTTCCATCAATGAAACACCCGTCATGCTTCTAACAACTAATATAGATCGTTAGCAGTCTATTTGATCAGGAGCTAGACACTAGTCACAAACCCACAATCCAAATTTCTCCATTCGCAGCCATTTGATGCCCTATCTTTAATCATAAAATTAGGGATGGGTTGCGGCCAAGGTGTTAGAACACCTGACTTCCAATCCGGAGGTTGTGGGTTCAAACCTTGGGCATCAAAAATACTTTCATATTATTTCCATCCCACTGTTCTGTCGGATAAGACTTTAAACTGTGGTCCCATCTCTATATGACCTTAGCTGTTGATGGGACGTTAAACCATTTCACTTTATTCATAAAATTTCCAAATCCTTTCAGGAATTATTCAAGAAATCCAAAGACACGTCCGACTTCAACATCCCTGGCACGAAAAACAAATCCAAGGACAAAGTGAGTGTGGGGAAATCCAAAAGTCGCGGGAGTTCCAGTAGCGATACGGACGAAAATAGCAACGGGAGTGGCGCAGTCGGCAGCACACCTTCAAGTACGCCGACAAAAATATCGCGAACTCCAACAAAAACTGTTCCATCGAGTCCGTCTATCACAAAGTATTTCTCGCCAAAGAAAGAGGCAGAGGAAAGTCCGTCCAAGGCAGTAAAACGGCCGTCCGCCTCGCCGCCAATTGGGGAATCTCCAGCCAAGAAGGTGTGTGAAGTAGTGGATTATTTTAATTAACCCTTAGAATGCCGGAAACAAAAACTACTGTCAGCTGTTGTTTCATATATTATTCTTTTTCTCAATAAAACATGTTTGGGCAGCACTTGAGAATCATTTCCATTGGAAATGATTCTCAAGTGCTGCCCAACCATGTTTGTTTTGAGAAAAATGTAAATTGTAAAATAAACAGCAGACCAAAGAATTTAATTCAGCATTGTAAAGGTTAAAATAATGTGTTTGCATGAGGAAAGATTCACATTTGTTTAACCCTTTCAACACCACAGGCCAGTATAGTGGCATTGGCAAACAGTGTAGACATGTCGTGACGAGCCGTCTCATCAGGATCTGCACTTTTTGCAAGTAATTTTCACATTTTTGAGAACAAAAATACGCCCTTTTCATAAATGGACTAGTTTGAAAATCATTTTGCGACTTGGAATGGTTGCAAAATTAACATATCAAATTGTATTCCAGCTACTTAGTGGTGAAAGGGTTAGTTGGTCATTCTATGCTATTCCTCCGAGGAGACTTGATTTTATATTCTTCAATTTTACAAGTTTACTCATTTCGCAAGATACAAACACACCATCATACAGTAAAACAACTTATTACCTGCTGTGTTTTTTGTAGTTGCTTCATAAAATTTTAAGTAAGTGGTTGGTCGGGCGAACGCGACTGCGTACATTACTACACAACGGTAGAGGTTCCTCCTTATAAAAATCACGATTTGCCTGGTTTGGCCCTCGGGTACGTTTTTTTTATGGCTCTTTTTGTTACCTGGGAGTTGAATTAGTTTATTCCCCATTATAAAAGTAGTAATATTATTACTGATCCTACTGCTTTTGGGAGGGGGCCAAGTGATGCTGGTATGGCGAGGACCTGGCATCAGATCAGGATTATTCTGATTTCATGGCTGAATATATAGTTTTATAGGCTCTACTGCCATGCTGTGCCAAATCCACGACCGTCCAACCCCCGCAGATCCAAAGGTCAAGGTCAAATACTTAGTCCGTAAACTTAACATCAGAGAAATATTGTTATAACTTCTATTTCCTTCATCTAAAATGCTTAATATTTCACACATGCATTCCTGTAAGGCTCTACTACCATGCTGTGCCAAATCCACGACCGTCCAACCCCCGCAGATCCCAAGGTCAAGGTCAAATACTTAGTCTCTTTACAAAACTTAACATCAGAGAAATATTGTTATAACTTCTATTTCCTTCATCTAAAATGCTTAATATTTCACATATGCATTCCTGTAAGGCTCTACTACCATGCTGTGCCAAATCCACAACCATCCAACCCCCGCTGATACCAAGGTCAAGGTCAAATACTTAGTCTCTTTAGAAAACTTAACATCAGAGAAATATTGTTCTAACGTCTATTTCCTTCATCTAAAATGCTTAATATTTCACACATGCATTCCTGTAAGGCTCTACTACCATGCTGTGCCAAATCCGCGACCGTCCAACCCCCGCTGATCCCAAGGTCAAAGTCAAATACTTAGTCTCTTTACAAAACTTAACATCAGAGAAATATTGTTCTAACTTCTATTTCCTTCATCTAAAATTCTTAATATTTCACACATGCATTCCTGTAAGGCTCTAATACCATGCTGTGCCAAATCCATGACCGTTCAACGCCCTGATCCCAATGTCAAGGTCAAATACTTAGTCTCTTTACAAAACTTAACATCAGAGAAATAAGTTATAACTTCTATTTCCTTCATTGAACATTCTTATTATTTCACTTGTGCATTCCTCTAAGGTTGTACTATCATGCTGTGAAAAATCTACGACTGTCCAACCCCCGCTGATCCCAAGGTCAAATACTTAGTCTCTTTACAAAACTTAACATCAGTGAAATATGTTATAACTTCTTTTTCTTTCATTGAAAATTCTTAATATTTCATATGCTGTGACAAATCCCCGCTGATCTCGAGGTCAACGTCACATACATACCGTATAACCTCGAATTAACGCCCCCCTCCATTAACGCCCCATTTTTACCAGTGACCGCCAATTTCAAACACAAATAATCCTTAAATCCTTATAAATTTGTATTTGAAATTGGCGGTCCTTGGTCATTGTTTTTTGTTGTTTTTTTTTTTTTTACTGGCTATTAAATGCCCCCCCCCCCCCCCCCCCCCCCCCCCCCACCCCCCCCCCCCCCCCCCCCCCCCCCCCTTTTGTAAATGTAACGCCTCCGGGGGCGTTAAATCGAGGTTATACGGTAGTCTCTTTACGAAACTTAACATCAGAGAAATCGGTTATAACTTCTATTTCCTTGCTCGGATCTGCTTCACATTTCACACACTCATTGCTCCAATGGACCTCTACCACCCTGTGACAAATTCACGTTCATGCCGCTCACGCTAATCCCAGAGTCAAGGTCACAAGCCCACACACTTGGAAATTTTTACATATTTTAGGGGTACCTGGGCCCACGCGGGGGGTATTCCGTAAGCCTCGCTTACTGACCAATCTAGTTATATATGGGATTTAGTACTAAACCCATTGACCCGACCTTAAATGACTGTGGCTGTTGATAGGCCTTAAACCCCAGCAAACAAAACAAACCTAACCATTTACATATTTATTCACACTATTGTGTTATGCTTTTAATTCACTGTGTTGTTATAATTTGATAGCACATTTTATGCAATAAATACCCCGGCCTTAGCTGTTGATAGGCCATTAAACGCCCACAACAAATGCAATAAATAAATTTAATCTACAGAAGAAGCCAGAATGTTCGTATGGTGCCGACTGTTACCAGAAGAACCCCGATCACAGAGAGAAGTACTACCATCCTCCCAAGGGCCAACAGCAGGACAGTAATGGGGTAAGTCACATGACCTGGGACCCGTTTGCCCGGCCTTACATGCCCATAGCTGTTGATAGGCCGTTAAACACCAATAAACAAACAAACAAATGGTCTGGAAATTTCAATTGATGGATTTACATTTATTGAGCATAAGCTGCATATGCAGCTTATGCTCAATAAATGTAAATCCATTAATTGTTTACAAGAAAACATTGTTAATGGGAAATTTACAGACGATCCTAATTTTGCACTTACGAACATTTTAGTCGTACAAAGTTTAGTGATACGGGCCTCAGTACTTTACTTTTATCTGCCATTGAAATGTTAAAGGAAGTAATAAAGTACAAATATTCCCATCGGTATATGACCTTACTGTTGAATGGATATAAAACCCAATCAATCAATCGTACATGTAATACAAATAACGAAGTATGCAAATTGTGAAATATGATTCAGAAGAAAGCGGAAGAACTTGAACTTTGACCCATATGGATATACAGTGCAACCTCTCTACAACAGCCACCAATGGGAAATCAGGCGGCTGATGTATGAACATGATGAAGGTTAAATATAGCGGCAATTGTCCATTTGGGATAGAAAATAGCGGCTGTTACGTAGAGTTGGCCGTTTGTGGAGTTTCAACTGTACACTATTTGCAAAATTGAATGAAATATACAAATGTATGGTGTTTGTAGTGTTAGACCCTGATCACATTCCGTATTTCAGAAGCTGGCGGATATTTTTACCGGGGCCAAGATTTTCCTTCCAGAGAGCACTGAAAACTTCAAGAAATTGAAGAGATATATTATTGCGTATCCTTTATGTGAAACATCTTCATATGGTGGTTATGATACAGTGAGATCTCTGCAGACTGTTGGTTGATCCTTGTTATCTAGGCAGTTCTTACACTTAAAAATATATAGTTATATCAATATCTTGTTCAGTCTTTACCCCTTTCAACAGCACAGGCCTGTATAGTGGTATTGGCAAACAGTGTAGATCCAGATGAGCCGGGTAACGAGCCGTCTCATCAGGATCTGCACTTTTTGGCAAGTAATCTAATTTACATATACATTTATTTTGATGTAAATATCCCATTCTGATTTTGGGATTTTCCCCCCAATGCAGCAGGTTAAATGTGGGATCGAATCCGTTGGCCCGGCCGTAAATTACCTTAGCTGTTGATAGGCTCTCAAACACCCATAAATCAGATCAAGAATCACAGCCACTACTTTATTATAAATAAGGTTTGTTTGATTTATATATTGGCTCTGTTGACGCTACTGGTAGAATGGTATTGTCATTTGTCGCATTATCAGTTCATTTTGGCTACTAATTTCACAATCCTAGCACCAACATAGTATTGGTGTTTAACGGCCTATCAACAGCTAAGGCCGGGCCAACGGGTTCGATCCCACATTTAACCTGCTGCATTGGGGGGAAAATCCCAAAATCAAAACTGGATATTTACCTACCAGACCAAAGTCACTTGGCCCCTTCCCCTAAAAGTAATGCCAGTAGGATTCCTTGTATAACTAGATCAACTCTCACAAACAAGAAAGTCAAAGATGAACTTGAGGGCCAAACCAATTTCATCAAAATTGCAAAGTATACTTTTCTAGCAAAGTATACTTTGAAGGAGTAATCATTTATTTTTTCCAAAATGCATTATGTCATATAGAACTAACAACTGCATATATTTGATGATTAAAAGTATGCAGAATTATTATACTGAATTTATTACATTATCACAGCCAAAATGGCTGTGATAATTTATTACAAAAAATTCAGTATAATAAAAATTAATAAATTTATCCTTAAATTGAAAATGTCTCCCTCAAAGTACAGGGATCCTCTAGATTATCGGACAAAAATGGCAGTTTTTGTTACGATATATTTCTTAAAATAGCACCTACGGGCATCAAATTTTCACAGAACAATCATCGGTTCTTGCTTTCTCAACGCATGCAAACTATTCAGCAAACTGTGCCATATTTCTCACTTTAAATTGTGTCAGATCATCAGTCGTAAGATTGCCCCAAAATTAACATCGACAATCGGTTATCCGGACAAATGTATAATCGTCTTATAACTTGTGTTCTCACCTTAAAATCATAATTTTATCGCCTGAAAACCTGTGTAAACAGCATTGTGTAGTTTTGCAGAAAAAACAATCACCATTCGCTTCTTGGAAAACATCGTATTTATAGAATGTATTGTATTTATAGAACAACTCTAAAATGACGTAATGGGCGCACCCACGCGACTTCACGTTGTAAACAACTTTTGGACAGAGTTGAGGAATGTTTTCAGCAAATTTTACTAAAATGTTTACCTTGGCGACATATTCTTCACACTGGCATGGAAACAGCAAACACCTGAGTGACTTAGATGTGTTTGTTGCAAAATCGGTCAAAAGGATGCATTATTTGACAGGTATTTTCATTTGTCCGATAAACTGATTGTCCGGATAACTGGTATGACCCCTGTATACGTTGCTAGATAAGTATACTTTGCAATGTTCGTGAAATAGGCTACAGGTTTCTGGTCGGTATTCCGGTAAGGATGAATTCTGGTTAAATTACCCATTGCATGCTCCCATCACAGGTATAAGGCTGAACAATGGCATACACCTCCGTGAACATGACAACACAAAGCTACTAACAATTAATAAACGACTGCATTGTGCCCATTTTGAATTCTTTAACCAGTGTCAGCTTTGATGGAGAAACCGTTAAGGAGTTCAACAAGTCAACCGCAACACACACCATAGTCGACAGTGGATACAAGGTACGCTCATACAGATAGGCAGGGCTCCAGATAAGGAATTAGTAATTGAGTATTGTCACTCCATCATTTCTGAAGCAATTGGGTATTTCAAAAATTTAATTGGGTACAATAGAATCACAGTACTGTTTACACATCAACGGACCGCAATTATTGAATAGTTTGCTTTGAAATGAAAACATGTCTTGGCATTTCATTAGAATTGTCTATTTGGAGACAATTCTAATGAAATACCAAGATGTGTTCATGGAAAATAAGAAAAATATGCTATATTTGTGGTCTGTTTATTGTTTTCTGCAACATGATAAAGGTACCACAATTTTGTATTGCTTTTTGATACTCGCTACTTCTGATTTCAATTGGGTTTTTGGCAATTTTAATTGGGTATTTAAGCAAATACGTAGCTTATCTGGAGCTCTGGATAGGTGCATTGCATGAAACAAAGTTTAATATCACCACAATGCAGAGAAATAAATAGGTTAACCATTTGTGAATCAGTACAGCTTCAGTGTATGATACATACATAGTTCATACATGCAGTTCATTCAGTGTTAGAGACCGGATATAAGCATTTGCTAAAAAAGACTTTGTCAGTTTCTTCGGCCCTTTTCGTAGTGTTTTCCCTTTAATACTTGATATTGCAACGTTGTGCATGATCATATTTTATTCATAAGTACACGTACATACAATCAAATACAATCGAGGTTCCCGGTAATTAGCCTGTACCAATTTACAGCTGGGTGTACTTTAGCAGGGTGGATAAAGTGTCTTGCTCAAGGACGCAACGCACGCCTCCGGTGAGACTGGAACGCATGACCGTAAGATCAGCAGTCCGACTCCTCAGACCGCTGGACTACGCGCTCCACAAAATACTGTGCTTATAGAATAAATATAAACTAAACTTATAATGATTTAATATGATGTTGATTAAACTTGTTGACTCGTGTCGTAAGAAACTTGGTATAGCCTAGTTTCTTTTGAAATCAATAAACTTGTTTAATAAATAGAGGATCTCAAATGAGTTTCCATTTGATAGATTTATGAAATGAGTCACACAATTTATGTACCGAGCTCTGGTGAATAAATAGCAGACAACTTGCGAGATATTCGATATGTTTCACTGAGATGTGGTTGACTATTTTCGCATCTAGTTGAAAATCTCCACTGAGAAATTAGTTTTATCACAAGAAATAAGACTATTATAAATATGTCCTATTATAGACTCCACTTCTTTGTAAACACTTCACATTACCAAACAGGAGAGCATTATAACAATTGCAAGGCTTTTACCGAGTCACTGATGTTTAATGACGTTTAAAACACGACGTCAATGTCGTAACATGATTGCTATTCGCGCCATTATGGACTTCATTTGGAACCATCTTCATTTTTGTCTCGCCCGCGAAAGCGGAAAGCAAGACATAGGTTTTGCTTTTCTGGAGTCGTCGGCGGCGGCGTCGTCATTGAATGTTAAGTTTTCATGTTACGGTCATTACTTCAACACCGTATCGGCTACAGTCATCAAACATTATACATACCTTTACTATGATATGTAGATGAATATAGGACTATTCTCGAGGCCCCAGGGTCAAGGCGGAACAAGGCGAAACATTTTATTCCCCCCACCCCCATACAAAATATGTCGAGCCGTTTGTCCGTCCTTCTTCCTAAGTTTTTGGGTACCCATTATTTCTGCAACGGTAAACCAGATTGACCTCAAACTTCATATACTTCCTTATCATCATTCCATACCACACCCTTGCGACCTTCATGTCCAAGGTGACGGTCAAATTACTTAGAAATTTGCGTCCGTATGATCTGTGCAAGTTTTTCAGGTACCCATCATCTGTGCAACAGTAAGTCAGATCGACATCAAACTTCATATACTTCCATATTTTCATTCCATATCACACTCTTGCGGCCTTCATGTCCAAGGTCAAGGTCAAATTAATTAGAAATTTGTGTAAAAGTTTTTATACGCCCGTTTGAAAAAACGGGACGTATTATGTATTCATCTAGTGCGGGTGGGCGGGCACAGCTTGTCCACGCAATAACTAGAGACCTACTTGACGGATTGTAACCAAATTTGGTATACATGTTTATCACGGCAAGACGAAGAAGCCTATTGATTTCGGACTCCGTATCCTTGTCCACGCAATAAGTCGAGTTCTACTTGACGGATCGTAACCAAATTTGCTTTACATGTTTATCACGTCAAGAGGAGTTATCTCCCCTTGTTGATTGGCCTTGCCTCGACGGGCGTATATTGTGACCTTCGGCACTCTTGTTTAAATATTTGTGTTAAAAGTTTTTATTTGTCGGTCCAGGCGGCGGCCGGAGGTTTACGTGAGCCCTAGAAACTAAATTGCTACCCCGCTACGCTATCTCTCCATAGATACCATATTGTAGGCCACTCGTGTAGTTAACGTGAGCCCCTGCTCCACTTTCTCTAGTTGTTAGGGCTTCATATAGGATTTGCAAAACTGGGGCCCATTTCACTGAACTTTGCACAATAAAAAGATTTTATGAATTTCTTCTCATATCAACCTGTTCCATTAATTCTACCGATTTCTACTTTTAGTGCACATCATTAGAATTGCCCAAATTGGCTATTAGTGCAAATTTTATTGTGAATTTCAATTGTGTCCATTTAAAATATCATAGAATTACTATTGTCTGTTTCACAAAACCTGCAGAAATTTTACGGCCTTGTAAACAAATAAACAATATTTTTTACGATAATATCAAATTTTATCAAAATTTAAGGAGTCTTGAAATTTGGTGAAACATTGATGAGTTCCCTATTGGAATTTAACCCTTTCCCTGTTTTGCGATATTTCGACTCATCCAAATCGAAAACATCTGAATAAAAGAATCAAATGCTGGGTCAAATGATGGTTAAATTATCTGATAGAGTAGAAAACATTTTGGGAAAAGGAGAAATTGCTTGTTACAAGCAATTTCTCCTTTTCCGACAATGTTTTCAAAAGACATCTTCTGCAGAGGCGTCAAAAGTCGTCTCTATCAGGGAAAGGGTTAACATGGGGGGAAAAGAGGGAGGAGGAAATGAACAAAATTGGAAATTGATTCTGAAACCTAGCTAGATATCTTGGAAATGATCTAACTAAGAAAACAAGTAATGCATTTTGAAAATCGGTCCACTATCTCCGTGAAGATGTCCGTTTATGGGCAATTAACATGTGGAAATTGTTTTTTCGCAATACAATCAATATTGCTCCAAATTTCACGAAATAAAAAGTAGACTCATTCTTAAATTTTGCTAAATTTAATATCATCGAAAAATATATAGTTTTTGCATTATTTACATAGCCATAAAATCTGGGCAGGTTTCGTGAAATAGACACTAAGTTAAGTGAAACAGGACCAAGCCATGGACCTATATAATATTGATAACTTTTCATTGCAGGGTGATCCTATTAAGTGTGACGGCGTCTGTGTGAAGATAGACTGGTTGTGGACGTGTATCAAGAAGAAAACTCTGGTTCCCACAGAAGCTTACATTGTGAAATGAAACCAGTCCATGGAATATTGACAACGTAGGCCTTGTACATACACCATTATCAAATGATGAGAAGTTGAAATCATGAAATCAGAGCTCCAGATAAGGAATTAGTAATTGAGTATTGTCACTCCATCATTTCTGAAGCAATTGGGTATTTCAAATTTTTAATTGTGTAAAATAGAATCACACTACTGTTTACACATCAGCAGACAATTCTAATGAAATACCAAGATGTGTTTTCATGGAAAAATAAG
>CM055279.1:24859155-24890958 GCA_029237695.1 Conchocele bisecta | reverse complement strand
CTTATTTTTCCATGAAAACACATCTTGGTATTTCATTAGAATTGTCTGCTGATGTAAACAGTAGTGTGATTCTATTTTACACAATTAAAAATTTGAAATACCCAATTGCTTCAGAAATGATGGAGTGACAATACTCAATTACTAATTCCTTATCTGGAGCTCTGATTTCATGATTTCAACTTCTCATCATTTGATAATGGTGTAGTACAAGGCCTACGTTGTCAATATTCCATGGACTGGTTTCATTTCACAATGTAAGCTTCTGTGGGAACCAGAGTTTTCTTCTTGATACACGTCCACAACCAGTCTATCTTCACACAGACGCCGTCACACTTAATAGGATCACCCTGCAATGAAAAGTTATCAATATTATATAGGTCCATGGCTTGGTCCTGTTTCACTTAAACTTAGTGTCTATTTCACGAAAACCTGCCCAGATTTTATTTTTATGGCTATGTAAATAATGCAAAAACTATATTTTTTCGATGATATTAAATTTAGCAAAATTTAAGAATGAGTCTACTTTTTATTTCGTGAAATTTGGAGCAATATTGATTGTATTGCGAAAAAACAATTTCCACATGTTAATTCCCCATAAACGGACATCTTCACAGAGATAGTGGACCGATTTTCAAAATGCATTACTTGTTTTCTTAGTTAGATCTTTTCCAAGATATCTAGCTAGGTTTCAGAATCAATTTCCAATTTTGTTCATTTCCTCCTCCCTCTTTTCCCCCCATGTTAACCCTTTCCCTGATAGAGACGACTTTTGACGCCTCTGCAGAAGATGTCTTTTGAAAACATTGTCGGAAAAGGAGAAATTGCTTGTAACAAGCAATTTCTCCTTTTCCCAAAATGTGTTTTCTACTCTATCAGATAATTTAACCATCATTTGACCCAGCATTTGATTCTTTTATTCAGAATGTTTTCGATTTGGATGAGTCGAAATATCGCAAAACAGGGAAAGGGTTAAATTACCAATAGGGAACTCATCAATGTTTCACCAAATTTCAAGACTCTTTAAATTTTGATAAAATTTGATATTATCGTAAAAAATATTGTTTATTTGTTTACAAGGCCGTAAAATTTCTGCAGGTTTTGTGAAACAGACAATAGTAATTCTATGATATTTTTATGGACACAATTGAAATTCACAATAAAATTTGCACTAATAGCCAATTTGGGCAATTCTAATGATGTGCACTAAAAGTAGAAATTGGTAGAATTAATGGAACAGGTTGATATGAGAAGAAATTCATAAAATCTTTTTATTGTGCAAAGTTCAGTGAAATGGGCCCCAGTTTTGCAAATCCTATATGAAGCCCTAACAACTAGGGAAAGTGGAGCAGGGGCTCGCATTAGCTACACGAGTGGCCTACGATATGGTATCTATGGAGAGATAGCGTAGCGGGGTAGCAATTTAGTTTCTAGGGCTCACGTAAACCTCCGGCCGCCGCCTGGACCGACAAATAAAAACTTTTAACACAAATATTTAAACAAGAGTGCCGAAGGTCACAATATACGCCCGTCGAGGCAAGGCCAATCAACAAGGGGAGATAACTCCTCTTGACGTGATAAACATGTAAAGCAAATTTGGTTAACGATCCGTCAAGTAGCTCGACTTATTGCGTGGACAAGGATACGGAGTCCGAAATCAATAGGCTTCTTCGTCTTGCCGTGATAAAACATGTATACCAAAATTTGGTTACAATCCGTCAAGTAGGTCTCTAGTTATTGCGTGGACAAGCTGTGCCCGCCCACCCGCCCTAGATGAATACATATACGTCCCGTTTTTTTTCAAACAGGCGTATAAAAACTTTTACACAAATTTCTAATTAATTTGACCTTGACCTTGGACATGAAGGCCGCAAGAGTGTGATATGGAATGAAAATATGGAAGTATATGAAGTTTGAAGTCAATCTGACTTACCGTTGCACAGATGATGGGTACCTGAAAAACTTGCACAGATCATACGGACGCAAATTTCTAAGTAATTTGATCGTCACCTTGGACATGAAGGTCGCAAGGGTGTGGTATGGAATGATGATAAGGAAGTATATGAAGTTTGAGGTCAATCTGGTTTACCGTTGCAGAAATAATGGGTACCCAAAAACTTAGGAAGAAGGACGGACAAACGGCTCGACATATGGGGGTGGGGGGAATAAAATGTCTCGCCTTGTTCCGCCTTGACCTTGGGGCCTCGAGAATAGTCCTATATTCATCTACATATCATAGTAAAGGTATGTATAATGTTTGATGACTGTAGCCGATACGGTGTTGAAGTAATGACCGTAACATGAAAACTTAACATTCAATGACGACGCCGCCGCCGACGACTCCAGAAAAGCAAAACCTATGTCTTGCTTTCCGCTTTCGCGGGCGAGACAAAAATGAAGATGGTTCCAAATGAAGTCCATAATGACGCGAATAGCAATCATGTTACGACATTGACGTCGTGTTTTAAACGTCATTAAACGTCAGTGACTCGGTAAAAGCCTTGCAATTGTTATAATGCTCTCCTGTTTGGTAATGTGAAGTGTTTACAAAGAAGTGGAGTCTATAATAGGACATATTTATAATAGTGTTATTTCTTGTGATAAAACTAATTTCTCAGTGGAGATTTTCAACTAGATGCGAAAATAGTCAACCACATCTCAGTGAAACATATCGAATATCTCCCAAGTTGTCTGCTATTTATTCACCAGAGCTCGGTACATAAATTGTGCGACTCATTTCATAAATCTATCAAATGGAAACTCATTTGAGATCCTCTATTTATTAAACAAGTTTATTGATTTCAAAAGAAACTAGGCTATACCAAGTTTCTTACGACACGAGTCAACGAGTTTAATCAATATCACATTAAATCATTATAAGTTTAGTTTATATTTATTCTATAAGCACAGTATTTTGTGGAGCGCGTAGTCCAGCGGTCTGAGGAGTCGGACTGCTGATCTTACGGTCGTGCGTTCGAGTCTCACCGGAGGCGTGCGTTGTGTCCTTGAGCAAGACACTTTATCCACCCTGCTAAAGTACACCCAGCTGTAAATTGGTACCGGCTAATTACCGGGAACCTCGATTGTATTTGATTGTATGTACGTGTAAAATAAAATAAAATATGATCATGCACAACGTTGCAATATCAAGTATTAAAGGGAAAACACTACGAAAAGGGCCGAAGAAACTGACAAAGTCTTTTTTAGTAAAGGCTTATATCCGGTCTCTAACACTGAATGAACTGCATGTATGAACTATGTATGAAACATACATTGAAGTTGTACTGATTCACAAATGATTAACCTATTTATTTATCTGCATTGTGGTGATATTAAACTTTGTTTCATGCAATGCACCTATCCAGGGCTCCAGATAAGCTACGTATTTGCTTAAATACCCAATTAAAATTTCCAAAAACCCCAATTGAAATCAGAAGTAGCGAGTATCAAAAAGCAATACAAAATTGTGGTACCTTCATCATGTTGCAGAAAACAATAAACAGACCACACATATAGCATATTTTTCTTATTTTCCATGAAAACACATCTTGGTATTTCATTAGAATTGTCTCCAAGGAGACAATTCTAATAAAATGCCAAGACATGTTTTCATTTCAAAGCAAACTATTCAATAATTGCGGTCCGTTGATGTGTAAACAGTACTGTGATTCTATTGTACCCAATTAAATTTTTGAAATACCCAATTGCTTCAGAAATGATGAAGTGACAATACTCAATTACTAATTCCTTATCTGGAGCCCTGCCTATCTGTATGAGCGTACCTTGTATCCACTGTCGACTATGGTGTGTGTTGCGGTTGACTTGTTGAATTCCTTAACTGTTTCTCCATCAAAGCTGACACTGGTTAAAGAATTCAAAATGGGCACAATGCAGTTGTTTATTAATTTTTAGTAGCTTTGTGTTGTCATGTTCACGGAGGTGTATGCCATTGTTCGGCCTTATACTTGTGGTGGGAGCATGCAATGTGTAATTTAACCAGAATTCATCATTACCGGAATACCGACCAGAAACCTGTAGCCTATTTCACGAACATTGCAAAGTATACTTTGAGAGAGACATTTTCAATTTAAGGATAAATTTATTAATTTTTATTACACTGAATTTTTTTGTAATACATTATCACAGCCATTTTGGCTGTGATAATGTAATACATTTATTATAATTATTAGTTCTGAAATTATTAGTAGCCAAACTGTCGATTTCTGAAATATTGATTGCGAAAGGTAGCCAAAGGGCCATTTAAGTAGCCAAATGGCAACTGCAGCTACCAGTAGTTAACCTAGCCATTAAATAAATCAATCGATCGATCAAACCTTATTTATAGTAAAGTAGTGGGTACTGATTATTTGATTTATTAGTGTTTAACGCCCGTCAACAGCTGAGGTCATTTAAGGCATGGCCAACAGAATGGACTGTGATGTATTCATTTTGGTACCAATCCAAATGTCACAAAATCATTTTCAGACAAGTCAATTTATGAAAAGGGGGTGTTTTTCTTTTAAAAATATGAAAACTACTTGCAAAAAGTGCAGATCCTGATGAGACGGCTCAAAAAGTGCAGGTCACGAGCCGTCTCATCATGGATCTACACTGTTTGCAATACCACTATAGAGGCCTGTGCTGTTGAAAGGGTTAAATGCTGAACAAGATACTGATATAACTATATATTTTTAAGTGTAAGAACTGCCTAGATAACAAGGATCAACCAACAGTCTGCAGAGCTCTCACTGTATCATAACCACCATATGAAGATGTTTCACATAAAGGATACGCAATAATATATCTCTTCAATTTCTTGAAGTTTTCAGTGCTCTCTGGAAGGAAAATCTTGGCCCCGGTAAAAATATCCACCAGCTTCTGAAATACGGAATGTGATCAGGGTTTAACACTACAAACACCATACATTTGTATATTTCATTCAATTTTGCAAATAGTGTACAGTTGAAACTCCACAAACGGCCAACTCTACGTAACAGCCGCTATTTTCTATCCCAAATGGACAATTGCCTCTATATTTAACCTTCATCATGTTCATACATCAGCCGCCTGATTTCCCATTGGTGGCTGTTGTAGAGAGGTTGCACTGTATATCCATATGGGTCAAAGTTCAAGTTCTTCCGCTTTCTTCTGAATCATATTTCACAATTTGCATACTTCGTTATTTGTATTACATGTACGATTGATTGATTGGGTTTTATATCCATTCAACAGTAAGGTCATATACCGATGGGAATATTTGTACTTTATTACTTCCTTTAACATTTCAATGGCAGATAAAAGTAAAGTACTGAGGCCCGTATCACTAAACTTTGTACGACTAAAATGTTCGTAAGTGCAAAATTAGGATCGTCTGTAAATTTCCCATTAACAATGTTTTCTTGTAAACAATTAATGGATTTACATTTATTGAGCATAAGCTGCATATGCAGCTTATGCTCAATAAATGTAAATCCATCAATTGAAATTTCCAGACCATTTGTTTGTTTGTTTATTGGTGTTTAACGGCCTATCAACAGCTATGGGCATGTAAGGCCGGGCAAACGGGTCCCAGGTCATGTGACTTACCCCATTACTGTCCTGCTGTTGGCCCTTGGGAGGATGGTAGTACTTCTCTCTGTGATCGGGGTTCTTCTGGTAACAGTCGGCACCATACGAACATTCTGGCTTCTTCTGTAGATTAAATTTATTTATTGCATTTGTTGTTGGTGTTTAATGGCCTATCAACAGCTAAGGTCATGTAAGGCCGGGGTATTTATTGCATAAAATGTGCTATCAAATTATAACAACACAGTGAATTAAAAGCATAACACAATAGTGTGAATAAATATGTAAATGGTTAGGTTTGTTTTGTTTGCTGGGGTTTAAGGCCTATCAACAGCCACAGTCATTTAAGGTCGGGTCAATGGGTTTAGTACTAAATCCCATATATAACTAGATTGGTCAGTAAGCGAGGCTTACGGAATACACCCCGCGTGGGCCCAGGTACCCCTAAAATATGTAAAAATTTCCAAGTGTGTGGGCTTGTGACCTTGACTCTGGGATTAGCGCGAGCGGCATGAACGTGAATTTGTCACAGGGTGGTAGAGGTCCATTGGAGCAATGAGTGTGTGAAATGTGAAGCAGATCGAGCAAGGGGAAATAGAAGTTATAACCGATTTCTCTGATGTTAAGTTTTGATATAGACTACCGTATAACCTCGAATTAACGCCCCCGGAGGCGTTACATTTTACAAAAGGGGGGGGGCATTTAATAGCCAGTAAAAGAACCGCCAATTTCAAACATAAATTTATAAGGATTTAAGGATTATTTGTGTTTGAAATTGGCGGTCACTGGTAAAAATAAGGCGTTAATGGAGGGGGGCATTAATTCGAGGTTATACGGTATGTATGTGACGTTGACCTCGAGATCAGCGGGGATTTGTCACAGCATATGAAATATTAAGAATTTTCAATGAAAGAAAAAGAAGTTATAACATATTTCTCTGATGTTAAGTTTTGTAAAGAGACTAAGTATGTGACCTTGACCTTGGGATCAGCGGGGGTTGGACAGTCGTAGATTTTTCACAGCATGATAGTACAACCTTAGAGGAATGCACAAGTGAAATAATAAGAATTTTCAATGAAGGAAATAGAAGTTATAACTTATTTCTCTGATGTTAAGTTTTGTAAAGAGACTAAGTATTTGACCTTGACCTTGGGATCAGCGGGGGTTGGACAGTAATTGTACAAATGGGGGGAAAATCCTAAAATCAGAACTGAATATTTACAATAAAAAAACTATATATTCAGCCATGAAATCAGAATAATCCTGATCTGATGCCAGGTCCTCGCCATACCAGCATCACTTGGCCCCCTCCCAAAAGCAGTAGGATCAGTAATAATCTTACTACTTTTATAATGGGGAATAAACTAATTCAACTCCCAGGTAACAAAAGAGCCAAAGATAAAAACGTACCCGAGGGCCAAACCGGGCAAATCGTGATTTTTATAAGGAGGAACCTCTACCGTTAATGTACGCAGTCGCGTTCGCCCGACCAACCACTTACTTAAAATTTTATGAAGCAACTACAAAAAACACAGCAGGTAATAAGTTGTTTTACTGTATGATGGTGTGTTTGTATCTTGCGAAGTGAGTAAACTTGTAAAATTGAAGAATATAAATTCAATTCTCCTCGGAGGAATAGCATAGAATGACCAACTAACCCTTTCACCCCTAAGTAGCTGGAATACAATTTGATATGTTAATTTTGCAACCAATCCAAGTCGCAAAATGATTTTCAAACTAGTCCATTTATGAAAAGGGCGTGTTTTTGTTTATTTTTCAATTTACATTTTTCTCAAAACAAACATGGTTGGGCAGCACTTGAGAATCATTTCCAATGGAAATGATTCTCAAGTGCTGCCCAACCATGTTTTATTGAGAAAAAGAATAATATATGAAACAACAGCTGACAGTAGTTTTTGTTTCCGGCATTCTAAGGGTTAATTAAAATAATCCACTACTTCATACACCTTCTTGGCTGGAGACTCCCCAATTGGCGGCGAGGCGGACGGCCGTTTTACTGCCTTGGACGGACTTTCCTCTGCCTCTTTCTTCGGCGAGAAATACTTTGTGATGGACGGACTCGATGGAACAGTTTTTCTTGGCGTTCGCGTTCGCGATATTTTTGTCGGCGTACTTGAAGGTGTGCTGCCGACTGCGCCACTCCCGTTGCTATTTTCGTCCGTATCGCTACTGGCACTCCCGCGACTTTTGGATTTCCCCACACTCACTTTGTCCTTGGATTTGTTTTTCGTGCCAGGGATGTTGAAGTTGGACGTGTCTTTGGATTTCTCGAATAATTCCTGCAAGGATTGGGAAATTTTATGAATAAAGTGAAATGGTTTAACGTCCCATCAACAGCTAAGGTCATATAGAGACGGGATCACAGTTTAAAGTCTCATCCAACAGACCAGTGGGATGGAAATACTATGAAAGTATTTTTGATACCCAAGGTTTGAACCCACAACCTCCGGATTGGAAGTCAGGTGTTCTAACCCCTCGGCCGCAACCCATCCCTAATTTTATGATTAAAGATAGGGCATTAAATGGCTGCGAATGGAGAAATTCGGATTGTGGGTTTGTGACTAGTCTAGCTCCTGATCAAATAGACTGCTAACGATCTATATTAGTTGTTAGAAGCATGACGGGTGTTTCATTGATGGAACGGCAAACAGTGCAGGCACCGATCAGACTGCGCAGATGCGCAGGCTGATCTGGGGCTACACTGGCCGCAAAACCATTAAGCCTCATTTCACCAGTAAAAGCCACAAATAGGTTGGAAACAAAATGACAAAGAGTGTTATATTAGAATACATATGAGGATTTTAAATGAGACCTAATTTAATATAAACAAGATTATTAATTTCATAAGAATGCCACGTTTCTTTTGAAATCGGTCAACAAGTTTTTAAGGTCATATTAAATCAGCAAACATGTTAAATTCTATTTATTGCATAAGCACAGCCTCATACACTGAAGATGAATTAAATCAAAATAGAGGGTGGGTGGCGTGTCTATAATCTATAACCTGGGCGTCGAATTGAAAATTAAAATCCATATTGTGCACCTACAAGCCACAAGGAAGCAACACACCAAGTATTAAATCCAAAAAAGATTTGATTGTAAGTACTTTTTCATCAATAGCAAGTCACCGTCCACACAAAAATTTATTTGATGAAATTCCACCAAATACAAATTTTATTGCGAAAAAACGATTTTCCTACGGGAATTTAACATGGGGGCTAAAAATATATTTTTCAAAATAATTTTTTATTTGTACAGATTTTGAAAAACTTTTTCTTATTTACAAAATTTCCAAGCTATCTCGCCAATTTTTGGATTAAATTTCCAAATGTTTTTGTTTTTCGAACCCCCTGGTCAACCATCTTTTCACCCCATGTTAAATTACCATAGGAAAATCGTTTCTTCGCAATAAAATCAATATTTTCTGGAATTTGATCAAATAATTTTTTTTGGGTAGGTTGACTTTTTTGTTATTGATGAAAAAGTACTTGCATTTAAATATTTGTTTAGATTTAACAGTCAAAAGTTTGTCGGCAGGAAAATGTGGAACAGACAGTAACTGATGTCGCCTCCACTATCGTGGTATCACACAAGACCACAACACACCTTTAGTCTTTGTAAGTCCGTCGCCTCTTTCCACGATTTATCGTCCCTGACCTTGGTAACGCGCGGGAATCGTATGGAGATACCGTCGGCCGTGTGGATGTCCGACTTAGTGAACTCCGCACCCGAGATCTCCCAAACCGGCGACTTTAACGGATCTTTGACGACAAGATCGGGAACAAACTGCTTCGTGACTTTCATCCAGCTGGGCACCTTGGCCATGCTTTTGCTGATTTTCTCCATTTCCGGGCCGAGCTGAGTTTGGAGTTTGTCCAGAGTTGTGTCGTCAAACCCGTTACCAACCTTGGACACTGTACACCTATAGTGTATTAAACGTGGCTGTGACTGGAGAAATGGGGCTTATGGGATTTGTGATCAGCGACGCCCAAAATCAGTAGTCGATTTCATCAAAATTGCAAAGTAGACTTAACTAGCAAAGTATACTTTGAGGGACTAATCATTTATTTTTCAAAAACTGCATTCTTTCATATAGAACTGAAAACTGCATATATTTGATGATTAAAAGTATGCAGAATTATTATACTGAATTTATTACATTATCACAGCCAAAATGGCTGTGATAATGTAATAAATTCAGTATAATAAAAAATAATAAATTTATCCTTAAATTGAAAATTACTCCCTCAAAGTATACTTTGCTAGATAAGTGTACTTTGCAATGTTGATAAAATCGGCTACAGATCTTGGGCGTCGCTGATCACAAATCCCATAAGATCAGATAGCACGCTCCTCAAGGCTGATAATGATCTATATTGCTTGTCAGAAGTGTGACGGGTGTTTCATTAATGGAACAGCAAACAGTGTAGATCCTGATCAGACTGTGCGGATGCACAGGCTGATCTGGATCTACACAGGTCGCAAAACCCATAAGCCCCATTTCCTGTGACATCCACATTTAAGGGATTTATTAAACATTTTGACCGAGTTTTCAGTAGTTGGACGTGGTAACAGTGGAGAACATAGTTTTTAATCTGTTGTCACCTGGATACGTGCATCCAGTCAATGCCAGATACGACAATTTATTATCAGTCAGCGTGTAAGTCGGTCAATGCACACCTCAGAGGTCCAGATAAGCTGCGTATTTTCTAAAAAACCCAATTAAAATTTCCAAAAACCCAATTGAAATCAGAAGTAGCGAGTATCAAAAAGCAAAAACAATTTTGTGGTACTTTTATCATGCTGCAGAAAACAATAAACAGACCACAAACAGATCATATTTTTCTTATTTTCCATGAAAACACATCTTGGTATTTCAATGCCAAGACGTTTTCATTTCGAAGCAAACTATTCAATAATTGCTGTCTGTTTATGTGTATTAAAACAGTAGTGTGATTTTATTTTACCCAACTTTTGAAATACCCAATTGCTTCAGAAACTAGAGGATTGTTTTTCAGACAAAAACATATGTCTCCCCCAATACCACCACTGCATGTTATCAGGACTTGGAAAAGTAGAATTTAAGGCAGCAACAGCATATATGTAGCTACCTTGTATTTTCTACATACTTTTGAAGATAAGCGCGACACAAGTTGAATATCCCCACTTTTCACAAAGTCAAGGGCCATAACTACGTGAATACTGGATGAATCCGCATCTAAAACACCAGGTGCGCAACTTCACACGATGACCAGTATTCCTGTAAAGTTTCACGACTCTAACTGAAATACATTTGGAGATACACGCGACACAAGTTGAAAATCCCCAATTTTCGCTAAGTCAAGGGCCATAACTCCGTAAATACAGGATGAATCCGCATCTAAAACCACAGGTGCGCAACTTCACACGATGACAAATATTCCTGTACAGTTTCACGACTGTAACTCTAAAACTTTTATGGAGATATGCACGACACAAATTTTGTGACGGACAGACGGAGAGACAGACGGACGGACAACCAAGCCAAAACCAATATGTCTCCCCATTCATGGGGGAGACATAATGATGGAGTGAAAATACTCAATTACTAATTCCTTATCTGGAGCCCTGCACACCTGATAAAAAGGAAAGTGAATGGGTTTAACGTCCCAGCAACATCTATAGCTACTTAGGGATGGTCACACCTGATAAGAAAGCACCGAGCCTCTGACCAATGCGTGGCTTTGTACCCAGTAAACCGACACCTACCACTTTTTGTTGTCAGCGTCGTAGACGCCCATGAGAAACACGGACATCATGCCGCCCTTGTTGCCGGTGCCGTAGAACGCCCCAAGGACCACAAGGTCCGCCGAGTCGGCCATCTGGCCTTGAAATAGGTAGTCCTTCTTTACCTTCAGCCAGTGGCGCTTGCCTGGCTCATATATACTCTGCACAGAACAGAACATAATTTTACAGAGCTCCAGATAAGATGCATATTGGCGTATTTTACGCAATTATTTTAGCTGAATACGCATTGATTATCAAAAGTGGGAATACAAAATACGCACAGCAATGTGAAAATACGCATTGATTTTCAAATTGAGTAGTGAAAATACTGTCATAAAGTTGAAAATTCACTTTAGAAGTAAATTTCACACTGATATCAGGGGGCGATAACCGTGTTTCCTTATAATGTTAACGGACATTACTATTTATTCTCTGTATTTATTTTTTGATTGCAATGACCATATTTTATAATCTGTCGAAAAAGGTGACGCATTTAATTAGTATAAATAATAAAATAATAGTATGCCTCATTTGCATATGAAAATAGCCTGATACCACCGCGAGTCACTATCTGTAAAATATTGATTACTAAATGATTATATCTGTATAGCGGGCACTTGTAATTTTTAGAACTGGTGGAATATTGACACAATTATACACTTATTTAATTTATATAAAGAACATTTTGTGCCTTCTGCGTGGAATGTACCTTCAACCCAAAACTTCAGTTTGTAACGCAGGGCATCTTGCTTGTAATTCACTCTGCGTTACAGACAGAAGTTTTGGGTTATTGATTAATTAATTGAACTGGCTCGCATATATTATGAAAACATAAAACATGAAACGTTTTATTGACTGATTGGGCTGAGCTGATGCTGATCAGGAGCCTATTTCACCAACATTGCAAATTATACTTTCCTAGCAAAGTATTCTTTGAGGGAGAAATTTTAAATTTTAGGATAAATTTATTAATTTTTATTATACTGAATTTATTACATTATCACAGCCATTTTGGCTGTGATAATGTAATAAATTCAGTATAATAATTCTGAATAGTTTTAATCATCAAATATATGCAATAATTAGTTCTGTATGAAATAATGCATTTCGGAAAAATCAATGATTACTCCCTCAAAGTATACTTTGCTAGATAAGTATACTTTGCAATTTTAATGAAATCGGCTACTGGGGCCCGTTTCACTAAATTTTGTAAGACAAAGAAATTTGCAAGTGAAAATTTTATTTTTGAATATTAAACATTTAAACCGACAGCTGATGTTGGATAATGTTTAGTGGATTTGTCCACATGTAATGATATGTGCATGTAAATGCAAAATGGAAACGCTAGTTAACTGCGTTAATGTGATACGCAAATTAATAAAAATCTTTGTACAAACATTTTTATCACAAGAAGATTAGTGAAACGATCCCCTGGCTTGTATATTCTCTGAGTATATGCTCACAAAGTTATATAATCATTTGTCCTGCACTTACATTCACATCCTTCAGCACCAGCCCCTCCAAACCCTCCTTGAAGACTTTGTTCATCAGGTCGGTTAAATCATCCTCCTCCTGAAACATACAAACATTTTAGACACCTAGGGTCCATTTCACTAAACTTTGTAAGACTAAAATATTCGTAAGTGCAAATTTAGGATCGTCTAGAAATTTCAATTGATGGATTTATATTTATTGAGCATAGGCTGCATATGCAGCCTATGCTCAATACATGTAAATCCAATAATTGTTTTCAAGAAAACATTGTTAATGTGAAATTTACAGACTATCATAGTTTTGCACTTACAAACATTAAACATCGTATGACTAAAATGTTCGTAAGTGCAAAATTACGATTCTAAAGAACTCCCAACTTGCCATTTTTGGCGAAGAACTGAGAAAAATACCTCGAATATTGGAGGTCTGGGTTCATCAGGACAGTCAAATAGTCCCCGACGTGAACATGTAGTAGTACGGCCGTAGTAGAAAAATCAAACATTTGTATTGCCTTGCGGTACAAGCCGGCTTTTATTATATAGCAAATGTGGTAGAGTGTTCGCCTCTCATGCAGGCGGACTGGGTTTGAATCCAGCTGCTGACAAGATATTTTTCACTTTATAACACATTCCCCTCCTACTACAGTGGTGTCGTGACCAGGATAGATTACCCTTCGAGCCAATAGGCGAAGAATGGAGATATTTTTTAACTTTATAACACATTCCCCTCCTACTACAAACACATAATTTATAGATCAGATTGATTGATTGTGGTTTAGTGTTGGATAAACAGCAAAGTCAAAATATGATTTACGCTTACCTTGATCTGCTTCATCTCGGAGAACATTATCCTGTTGGGAATCTCCGTCATATTTTCATACAGCATCTTACGCCGGTATTTAATTGGCCTGTAACAGTTTAAAGGTACGTCTCCGATTTATCCCGTCAACACAGTGCGTATGTGCCGTGACACATTGTTGATATCCTGTCAATACGACCTGATAGCAGCGTATGAATATGTGATTCTCCGATTTTGAGGATGCGGCTGGGGTTATTTTTTGCATTTTAAAGCTATTTGTAGTGTTGACGGGATAAATAGAATAGTAGGTTAGTGCCCTGAATGGAAAAAATATCTGGCGCGGCACGGAAACGAGATGGGCTCGGCAGAACCTCGCCAATCCCGTTTCCTAAGCTTTGCCAGATATTTGTTCCCATTGACAGCAATAACCTACAAATTATCTATATACAGTGCGACCCCGGTAGTACACGCTTGACTATAACACGGTTTCGGTTAGTACACGGTTGTGCCTTGGCTCCCGATTTTTTTGCCTATTTGTATATAACTAGATGGCCGCGGCCTGCATGTCGCGCCTTGTGGCGAGGCATGGACACTAAAAAAAAAGATATAGTATAACAAAAAACTTTAACCAAAAAACTTAACCAAAAACTTTAACCAAAAAACTTAACCAAAAACTTCAAAGTAATTTGACCTTGACATTGGGCACAGGGGTCGCACGGAAGGGGGGTAGAAAGAAAATATAGATGATGATAAACACCCATGTGAAGTTTCAAGGTAATGGGCAAAGCAGTTGCAGAGATATAGTACAACAAAAAACTTTAACCAAAAAACTTAACCAAAAACCTTAACCAAAAACTTTAACCAAAAAACTTAACCAAAAACTTTAACCAAAGAACTTAACCAAAAACTTCAAAGTAATTTGACCTTCACATTGGGCACAGGGGCCGCACAGGAGGGGGTAGAATGAAAATATAGATGATGATAAACACCCATATGAAGTTTCAAGGTAATGGGCAAAGCAGTTGCAGAGATATAGTATAACGAAAAACTTTAACCAAAAAACTTAAGCAAAAAACTTAAGCAAAAACTTTAACCAAAGAACTTAAGCAAAAACTTTAACCAAAAAACTTAACCAAAGAACTTAACCAAAAAACTTAACCAAAACTTTAACCAAAGAACTTAACCAAAAACTTTAACCAAAAAACTTAACCTTACAGCTTAACCAAAAACTTTAACCGGACACCCGTACGCCAAACGGCCGACTATATCGCGCTTTCCGCAAGCGGGCGCGACAAAAATCGTGTTAAATTTGTAACAGACTATCGTCAGAAATCGTGTTATTTTTGCGATCATATTGCTGCCGAAAGTGGTATTATATTGTTAACTATTGATTGCGGTATGTATTATCTCTGTGTGTTTGAAGTTAATAAATAAAGGTAGTACTTGCATGTACGTACATTAGTACAATTCCGCATTTCCTCATCTTCCAACGTCATTTACAGAAAATATCACAGTAAAATCAAACAATACTACAAGGTCCGATTTTCTTTTGAAGTCTGCCAGAAACCAGAACACACATATCATCAGCCGATTACTCCATGACCCAAGATTCCTTTCATATCTAAAGCCACCGACAATTCCGCATGAACTCTGAATTTTGTGTCAACTTTTCAACACCATTTACGGAAAATATTTTCGATATCGAAATATGGCGACAGATCTGCGTATAATCCAGTGTTTTTTGTTTAATCCATTCCTTTCGGAATACACATATACGCGTATGAAATTATAAAATAATTTATTTTTATTTTTGTTATTTCTCAATGTATATGTTGACATGATGCGTCTCGACGAGACGGTTTAAATGGTGGTCTCGGCATATATTTTTCCGCAAACATAAGCGTATCCTCAGCATGAAATGGGTTACTGCATGATTGCCCCATGATGCGATGATGAAAGTCCCACGTTCGCGACGTCTGCGGCACATCAAAAGACGTGTTGACCAATCAGTAACATTTCAAAACATAGAAGGTCACACAGTTTACAGCCTCGTGCTGAATGATGTCATACGATAAACACCTGTTAGTTGACACGGCTGGGTGTTATCAATTTTTTTGCACAAAGCAACACACAAATCTCGTCTGTGTAATATGTGTCGGGTGTAATCGCATCTCGGATTTGGAATTCATATCCCCTGGCACTATTAAAATAGAATCGACTTCTGCAAATTACATTGAAAACTGACATAACTTTCGGAGCAGACATTATCGTATTTTGCCGATATTGAATTTCAAAATCGGTCCTATCTTCCGTAAATGGCATTGAAATTGACATAATTTTCAGACTAGTCCATTTATAATAAAAAGGGGTGTACAGGTCTGTGGCGATGAAAGGGTTAACATAATGACCAGCGGGGTTTGAGTATACACAGATTGCAACGCATGAGCTTTGGGCTGATGGAACAGGATATCGGTAATTGGGTCATTGCGTCATCGAATGATGATGGCTACACGTGGTTACAATAATGCATTGCATGGACCTGCGTAGATCAACATTCTACATGGATAAATTATAAAATAAAACATGACGGTAACAATTATTGGTCGATTCAATATATTTATTACATGCGAAGATAACAGTGAAAACATTATATATGACATGTAGATAGAAATTTATGGCATATTATAGGCATTCGCGACGTACATTCGCAAAGTGTACATGTATTTGTTGTTGACATGATGCGTCTTGGGGCGAGTACGGATATTGCACGGTTCGGATAAGCAACACGGAAGGTTGTATGTCGCCGGACTTACGTGCAATAAAGGGGTCGCACTGTATACAGAGTGATGAAAATGATTAGCAAAACAAATTAAACTTAATTGTGGTCATGACTGGAGTTATGGTGCTTATGGGATGTGTGACCGGTGTAAGTCATGATCAACTCATGTAGCCTGATAATGATCTATATTGTTTGTTAGAAGCAGGACGGGTGATTGATGGAATGGCGAACAGTGCAGATCCGGATCAGACTGTGTGAATGCAATAAAATTTAAATAAAATAGAATTAGTAACAAACAATATAGAAAATATCAACAGTGACGTTTAAATGCAAAAGCCCACTCAGTAGGGACACACTGTTCTTTATAGGAATGAAACAAGTGTGTAATTGTGTCACTATTCCACCAGTTCTAAAAAATACGAGTGCCCGCTATACAGAATAATCATTTAGAAATACTTATTTTACTGATAGTGATGCGTGGTGGTATCAGGCTATTTTCATATGCAAAGGCGGCATGATATTTTTTAATTATTTATACTAATTAAATGTGTCACCTGAAAAAAGTATGATCATTGCACATCAAAAAGTAAATACAGATAATAAACAGTATTAACTAGATTGGTCAGTAAGCGAGGCTTACGGAATACCCCCAGCGTGGGCCCAGGTACCCCTAAATATGTATAAAACATTTTCCAAGTGTGTGGGCTTGTGACCTTGACTGGGCTTAGCGGGGTCGGCACAAACATGAATTTGTCACTTGGTGGTAGATGTCCATTGGAGCAATGCGTGTGTGAAATGTGAAGCAGATACAAGCAAGGAAATAGAAGTTGTAACCAATTTCTCTGATCTTAAGGGTTGTAAAGAGACTAAGTATATGACCTTGACCTCGAGATCAGCGGGGATTTATCACAGCATGATAGTAGAGCCTTAGAGGAATGCATGCATGAAATAATACGAATTTTCGAGGAAAGAAATAGAAGTTATAACATAACTTAAGTATGCCACCTTGACCTTGGGATCAGCAGGGGTTGTAAGTAAATCTTCAACTTTATTACATTATTGTTATTACTCAATTTGATAATCAATGTATAATTTCACATTGCTGTGAGTATTTTGTACTCCCATGTTTGATAATCAATGCGTATTCAGCTAAATTAAGTGCGTAAAATACGCCAATACGCACCGTATCTGGAGCCGCGATACAGTATGAAGATTAAAGTCAATCTGACTTGGCAGCAGATGTGCAAGTAATTTAAAAGCTTTAATGCATATTTTGGACACATGGACGTCATTGTGATCATTGTGTAGCAGGTTTGACAAAAGTGGAGAGCCGTTTTTTCGTGTCATGCGTAACTTTGGGGGGAAGCTTGTTATTTCTTCACCACAAATGGCAAGTTGGGAGTGCTTTAGAATCGTCTCATTGAGACGATTTTAAAGAACTCCCAACATGCCATTTTTGTTGAAGAACAAAGAAAAATACCTCAAATATTTGGTCAAATTAATTAGAGCTCTGTCGTGACACCGAGATACATACTTATCCATGATGTTTTTGCCGTTGATGTGCAGACAGTCAAAGACGAACAGACAAACGTTGGCGTCCTGGAATTTCTCCCTCTGTAAATATAAATACCTTGTATATATACAGACAGTGATATTTCTCTGTGTTGCTATGTATCATGTGAAATTCAGTTCACAGTGAGGACACACCGTTTTGCTGTCGGACAGGAAAATTCTACATATTTTTTCTTATTTCTCAACGAAAGTATATGTTGTGAGACGGTTGCGAGATGGTTCAAATGAGTGGTCACAGCATATACTTTCATTGAGAAATGAAGAAAATAGAAGAATTTCTTTTGTGGAAATTTGCTACATGCTGAGAGAAGTATTGTAAATAATTGTCTTATTTCTCCATGAAAATATATGTTGCGACCACTCATTTGAAGCGTCACGCCAAGATGGTTCTAATGAGTGATTACAAGATATACTTTAATATGGAGAAACAAGAAATGACATCGTTAAACGAAGCTTATCCCCTCACCGGCAGCCTTGATAATAATAACCAGATGGCCGCGGCCCGCATGTCGAGCCCACAGAGGCATTTTTTTAAATTTTAACGCAGATTTCGGACGGGCGGACGGGACGGATGGACGGACGGACGGACGCCCGGACGTCATTGTGATCACTGTCTCGCTTTCCGCAAGCGGGCTCGACAAAAAACACAAGTCCTCAGTAACCGTGACCTTGGGCGGTCAGACGTGGGTCATATACAAAACAAAGTACTATGCCCAGACACACAAATTTACAAAATCGGTAAAGCGTTTCACGAGTTATTGAAAAATGAAAGGTGTTACTAACACACGTACACACATGGACTAACGGCGTGGGGATAATGAAAAGAAAATAAACAAGAAATGCGTCTGTCGAACGCGGATGCCACCTGCAGCATATTTGAGAAACTGTGACAAATTGGTTAACCGAAACGTGTGACGGACGGACAGACGGACGGACGGCAAGACAGACGGACGGACGGACAGCAAGACAGACGGACGGTCCAAACACTATATGCCACCCGTTTCTTCGAAACCCGTTGGCATAAAAACTGTCTGGAAATTTAGCTATAGTATATGTACCTGCTGATAGAAAAATTCTAACTTTTTGTTTTATTTCTGAATGAAAGTATAGGTTGCGACAGAGACCCTACAAATGAGTGGTCACAACATTGACTTTCAAGTAGAAACTAGAAATGGACGCTTGTCGACAAGCGCATGTGTATCCCCCTCCCCAGTTACACAAGTAGTTTGAAAAAAGGGTGTTCGAGTTATGCTCCGGAGACAAAATCAGTGACGGAAAAAACAAAGAGAGATAACTAAAAAATTAGTGATGCAAGAGTTGTCATTCTTGCGTGACACACCTTTAGGGTTGTGGTCTATGCATGTGTGAAGTTTCATGAAAATATTCCAAAGGGTGTTCGAGTTATGCTCCAGACACGAAATCAGTGCACGAAACAACAAAGGGAGATAACTAAGAAATTAACGACGCAAGAGTTGTCATTCTTACGAGCGACACACCTTTGGGTCGTCTACTATGCATGTGTGAAGTTTAATAAACTAGAAAATGTGTTCATAGAACAGTTACACGGATGTCCCACATATCGATTTGATAATAAATGAGGCCAAATTCCAAGTCAAAATTTTCTTTTACCTGAGAGTTAAAGTTTTTGAAGCACCAAGTATGTGACCTTGACCCTGGCTTGGCGGGGGAAGGACAAACGTGGATTTGGCACAGGGCGGTAGTTTAGAGGACCATTAGAGCAATGCATATATGAAATATGAAGCTGGTCCGTGAAAGAAAACAGAAATTATAAGATATTTACCTGAGCGTTAAAGTTTTTGAAGCACTAAGTATGTGATGTTAACCCTGGGCTTGGCGGGGGCAGGACGAACGTGGATTTGGCACAGGGCAGTAGAGGACCATTAGAGCAATGCATATATGAAATATGAAGTTGATCCGTGAATGGAAAGAAAAATTATAAGATATTTACCTGAGCGTTATAAAGTTTTTGAAGCACCAAGTATGTGACCTTGACCCTGGGATTGGCGGGGCAGGACGAACGTGGATTTGGCACAGGGCGGTAGAGGACCATTAGAGCAATGCGTATATGAAATATGAAGATGATCCATGAAAGAAAACAGAAAGTATAAGATATTTACCCGAGCGTTAAAGTTTTTGAAGCACCAAGTATGTAACCTTGACCCTGGGCTTGGCGGGGGCAGGACGAATGTGGATTTGGCACAGGGCGGTAGAGGACCATTTAGAGCAATGTGTATATGAAATATGAAGCTGATCCGTGAAAGAAAACAGAAATTATAAGATATTAACCCGAGCGTTAAAGTTTTTGAAGCACCAAGTATGTGACCTTGACCCTGGGCTTGCCGGGGGCAGGACGAACGTGGATTTGGCACAGGGCGGTAGTGAACCATCAGAGCAATGTGTATGATATGAAATATGAAGCAGATCGGTCGAAGGATGAAGAAATTATGAGACATTTACCCGAGTGTTAAAGTTTTGTGACGGACGGACGGACGGGAGGACGGGACGCACGTTCCTACGAATGAATACTTGTTGGGTTTTTACTGTATAAAAATACCCAACAAGAGTACCCAACACTATCCTAACCCTACCCAATAAGATCCCCCCCCGTACGCTTACAACAAGTACCCATTCGTGTGTGCGGACGGACGGACGGACGGACGGAGCGGACGAGGGTAACACTAAATGCCCCCTCCACTATCGTGGTGGGGCATAAAAATATTCCAAAGGGTGTTCGAGTTATGCTCTGGATACACAATCAGAGCACGAAACAACAAAGGGAGATAAGTAAACAAGAATTCCGCGGAATCAGATGCCTCGCCTTGTCCCGCCTTGACCTGGGCCCGAAAGCAATTTTCACTGGCCCGAATATATTATACAATTATTGACTAGTGAGCCATAGAATTTCAGATTATGTTCTATGGCTCACTAGTCAATAATTGTTTTATTATATGATAATAGTCTGTATATAGCACTTACGACCTTATGTTACTAGACAAAAATTGAAAAATAATTTGAAAAAAAAAAAAATGAAAAAAAAATAAAAAAAAAACAATGAAAAAAAAAAAATAAAAAAAAAATGGAAAACAAAAAAATGAAAAAAAATAATGAAAAAAAAAAAAAAGGAAAAAAAAAAAAGTTTAAAAATAATAATGCTTGCTACTGGAGCCCAGATTTTTTTTTAATAGTCCTATATTTATCTACATATATCTGCACAGGTCCACATAATGCCACAATATTTTCAACACAGTACCCAATGTAGTAATTTACCTGTATAAATTACCTGTGGTCAGCAGTGATCAAGCACTGGACATTTGCACATGCAAGCCCATGCTAGCACATGGTTCTCCCAGTCTCTATTGTTCTCTCTACAGGTAAGGTGTACAGAGCACACGAGAAAAGGTGTACAGACGAGAAAACGGGTCTTCATGCATTATTGTCCAGTTTGTAGAGTGCGCAAAACAAAAAAGGGAGATAACTAAAAAATTAGCTACGCAAGAGTTGTCATTCTTGTGCGCGACACACCTCCGGGTCGTGGTCTATGCATGTGTGAAGTTTCATGAAAATATTCCAAAGGATGGTCGAGTTATGCTCCGGACAGGAAATCAGTGCGCGAAAACAAAAAAGGGAGATAACTAAAAAATTAGCTATGCAAGAGTTGTCATTCTTGTGCACGACACACCTTCGGTTCGTGGTCTAATTGAATGTGTTAAGTTTCATAAAAATATTCCAAAGGGTGGTCGAGTTATGGTCAATCAGTGCGCGAAACAAAAAAGGCAGATAACTCAAAAATTAGCTATGCAAGAGTTGTCATTCTTATACTAAATAGGGAACAAATGATAAAAAAATATATAACAAATTTAAACATTCACTTTTGCTTTTTGCAGCTCATCTATTAAAGTGAATTTTCAACTTTATGATAGTATTTTCACTACTCGATTTGAAAATAAATGCGTATTTTCATATTGCTGTGCGTATTTTGTACTTTGATAATCAATGCATATTCAGCTAAAACAATTGCGTAAAATACGCCAATACGCACCTTATCTAGAGCTCTGCATTACCTTGCGTACACCAAGACAAATGAACAACATAGACAAATACCTTGTGTACACAGAGAGATTTGAATGGTAGAGGGTTACCCGTGTTGGTATAGATGAGGAGGACTTCTACGTCAAAACAGTTTAAATGGGTGGTGACAACATATACTTTCAAACACAAATGAATAACATACAGTTGAGCACCAGTGTCTCGAATAACAGTATCTCGAAGATATCGCCTATGTCGATGATTCACCAAAGTTCCGAATTATACCCTTATTTATTTAATATAAATTTCCTCGGGTATCTCGACCATGCTCTATCTTTATGTTCTCTATCGACTGTTCATTCTGTCCCCTCCGTATAAAATATATGTTAAAAATCTCTTCGCTATCTCGATCACATAAATGCTTGGTAAATTGTCTAAGCACCTGGCTGCCAAAATCGATTTGGTTGACACCTAATTTTCAAAACATATCAAACAAAACAAAATAAATTCACACCTACCTCAGCTTGTTTGCTTAGTTGGTCCACCTGTATATATTTGACACGATTCATCAAGCATATCACGCTGGTCATTTAAGCAATTCACTGAGAGTCGTGACGCCACCTTGTAATGTTGGTTAGCTTACTACCTTTGGTCATTAATAGTTAATTGGTGATTGTTTACTCGTGGTGTAATGGGTAACATATCATATTTTTCGCGAAAATATTCGACCAAGTCACTTTATCGCTATCTCGAACCTAGTCCTATCTCGACTATATGGACGATCTCCCTTCGACTTTGAGATACTGGTGCTCGACTGTAGACAATTACCTTATGCACACCGAGAGATCCGAATGGTAGTGGGTTACCCGTGTTGGTATCGATTAGGAGAACCTCTGCATCTAGAATCAGGCCGTCTCCCGTTGGGAATGCCTTCGGAATGTGGTCTTTGAAATGTGCAACCTGCAACATGGATTGAGTGGGGGTATAATACTCTTTAGATACAAAACTTATCTGGAGCTCTGCATGCACATGTACTTGCAAATTCACATGAATTGGAGGGTGGGTGATGGGGTTATTCAAATAAATATGGTATGCTGTTGGATATATCCTTACAGTATTCAACTTATTCAGCAAAACCAACTTGTGAAGTAACAACATATTAGTGAAATACGAGTGATCTTACGTCTGTGCCTGAAAATGGCATTGAGAAACATGTAGTGGCTTAAAAATGAGACAAGTGGTGTTGGAATCTATACATACTGCAATCCTGTCATAGACAGATGCTTCTGATGTTACTGTTAATACCACTTTACTTAATCTTGGACTTCTGACATAATTGATAACACCACTTGAGTTAATCCCTGCTTTCAGAATCCTGCTGAAGAGCCCACCCTTTCTGCTGGCTTTTAACTCTTTGCATGCTGGGAAACTTGTGGGTTATAAATAGTTCAAAAACATAAGCCGACAATATATTACGTTCACTTTTATTTCTACCTGTTTGTTTGTTTATTGGTGTTTAACAGCCTATAATTCCAGCACAAAAATATTTACACAATTCCCTAACATTTGATTGGCCCGTAGCAAGTCTGTCCAAAATTTATATCCCAGTAAACTCCCACGCCAAACTACTTTCCGTAACCGTGAGGCGCAGTTTTTTTTTTTTTAAGAAAACGGAAAATAAACACATTTTCTTGAATGAATTTATTTCAAATGCTGGAATTATAAGGAATGAATGGCCTTTTTGTGGAATTTATCGGGGTATAAACTTGGAAAAGTCGTGGGAATACTGGCCGGAAGGCCTCGTCCAGTATTCCCGCGACTTTTCCAAGTTTATATCCCCGATAAATTCCACAAAAAGGCCATTCATTCCTATAGTAAATATTATGAATAATGAAATTGCATGACACATTTACAGACAGGAATAAGAAAACTATTCCTAGTAATGTGTTGGCTGTTTTTTTCACCGCTAGCATGCAAAGAGTTAAGTCAGATCAGGAGAAAAACTAGGGTTTATTGTGTTTGTGACCAGCGTAGATCTGGAAAAGGTCAACCTGTCCTTCTGTACTGTTTACAATCTCATATTTAACCATGAGGGAAATTCCGAAAATCAGAACTGAATATTTACAAAAAATTCAGCCCTGAAATTAGAATATCATGACCTGGTGCCAGGTCCATTCCACACCAGTCACTTAGCTCCAACCCCAAAAGTAATATGATCAGCACTAATCTTATTACTTTTTAATGGGGTATAACAGGATTTAGCTCTCAAGTATCAAATGGCCGAAAATGTACATGAGGGCCAAACCATGTAAGTCGGCATTCCGGCAAGGATGAACCCGATCGTTAAATTAACCTTCGCATGCTCCTGACCAACCACCCACTCCCAGAAAGGATTTTTTATATTACGACCAAACAGCGGTGTTATTTACCTTGTGGCCCAACACGGGTTTGAGGCTGCGGCTGAAGTACTGGAACTCGTTGCCTCGCTTGTGCACCTGGACACGCTCCCCATCATATTTTATCTCCGCGTAGAATCCATTTGGACATTTCTTCATTGCCATCTGGACAGATCGGCACGCTTCCGCCTGTAAAATCAGGCTTATTATTCTTTGAACCAGACAGCCCTTGATAAGACCGCACAGAAATGGGACTAGATTCATGGCAAAACAGGAGGCCGTTTCACTAAACTTTGTACCACTAAATTGCAAACTTATTATAGTCTGTAAATTTCACATTAGCAATGCTTTTTTGTAAACAATTATTGGATTTACATTTAGTGAGCATAGAATTTGCACTTACGAACATCTTTTTCGTACGAAGTTTACTGAAACGGGCACCAGATTGGCACGCTTCCGCCATGCATACAAGGCTTATTGTTAATTTATTGAACAGCTTATAATATTAAATTATACCGTAAAAAAAAGTGAATGGGTTTGGGTTAACGTCTCAGCAACAGCTAAGGTCATATATGGCGGAGACTGAAGAAATGGGGTACATTGGTTTTGCAACCAGTATACATCCAGATCAGCCGCACAGTCTGATCAAGATCTGCACATGTCGTGCTTCTAACAAGGAATGTAGATATATCATTATCAAGCTATAGGACCGTGCTATTTGATCAGGATTTATACTGGTCATAAATCTGATAAGCCGCATTTCGCCAGTCACCGTCAGTTACAGAGAAGGGGCTTAGGTTTAAAGTCTCTTCTGAATGAACAGTGCGAGTGAAATACTTGGAAAGTATGTTTTCCTACCTAGGACGGGGATTGAAGGCACAACCTAAGGTATTGGGGCAAATTCACTAAACTCCGTACGACTAAAATTGTGAATAAGTGAAAATTTAGGATCGTCTGGAAATTTCAAGTGATGGATTTACATTTATTGAGCTATGCTCAATAAATGTAAATCCAATAATTGTTTACAAGAAAACATTGTTATTGTGACATTTACAGACTATGATAATTACATTTTAGTCGTACAAAGTTTAGTGAAACGGCCCTAAAAAGTTTTATAATTCAGATATCTTCTTAGGTACACACTCACATGGTATATCTCGTCTGTTTCATTTTGTCAGTCGAGGACCATCTAACAGAAAGTGGCTGTGACTGGAGAAATGGGGCTTATTGGTTATGCGACCAGTGTAGTCCCATATCAACTACGCATCCACACAGTTTGATCATGGCCTACACTGTTCGCTATTCAGTCAACACCCGTAATGCTTCTACACTTATGGTTTTAATCCTTATCAGGCTTCAGGAGTGCGCTAGAAGATCGGAAGTTTGAATATCTACAGATGCCGTAAGTCCCATTTCTACCGTCACTCAGTCACAATGTGAACATTACATACCAGCATGGGCAGTACTGGGGTCATCAGATTGGCGCGGACAGACAACTGTCTGGACATCCCTGGTTTGGATCCGCCTTCCGTGCGGTTCTGAAGGATGCGATCAATGATGTCACGAAGGTCCCGTGACGCCTGGAACGCGGCGTAGGCATTGGTGTCCAGGGCGTCGAGTCTGAAAATACACAATGATGATAGAGATGTATAAAACTGAATTACATTGAACAAGAGACGAGGGAAAGTCACAAACGCCAGGTTTTCTTCGAGGCATAGACAATTGGATAACAGATAATTGCAACAGCAAGGTGCATGATCACGGAAAAAATAGGTCAAGGTAAACAAATGTTGGATAGTGGAATGTGGTGGGAACTGTTGGTTATGGTGTTGTGCAAGTATGGTGGTCGTAGGTGGGTCAGTAACAGAGTAATGGACGCAAACACAAAAACTTAAAATTGAAAGTTCATTACGCGAACAAAATTAGATCAAGGCCAAAACAAGGTCACATGTTGGATAGTGGTATGTGGTTGGCACTCGTTGGTTATGAAGTTGTGCAAGTATAGCGGTCCCAGGTGGTACTGTAACAGAGAAATGGACCTAAACACGAAAACGTAACATTGAAAATGGTAAGTCGATTAGGCAGAAAAAATATGTCAAGGTAAAAAAAAAACATGTCACATGTTGGATAGTGGTATGCGATGGGGACTGTTGGTTATGGAGTTGTGCAAGTATGGTGGATCTAGGTGGTACAGTAACGAGAAATGGACAAAACACAAAAACTTAACATTGTGGATGCCGCCGCCCGCCGGCTTTCGCCAATCCAATAGCCGTGTTTTTTTTTTTAAAAAACCCGGCTAATAAAAAATGAAGGGGCTAGGAATAACAATGTTGATTTTCCCACAGTTTTGTAGGCAAATATGTTGTTTGATGTACGTATATGTTACACATCAATACTTACATGTGTTTGCCGCCGGAGTTGATCCGCAGGTCATGTTTTATCATCCGGATAAACATCTTCAGATCATTGCCAGTACATCTGGAATATAAACAGAGATTACCCAGCTTGTGTCTTTGGTATCAAGTTTATTCGGCTGCAAAACAGTAGAAATTCTGAGGCTCAGCTACAAAATAGTAGGAATTCCAAGGCGAGACTCGGTATGTATTCCTGTAGCCAATTTCATCAACATTGCAAAGTATACTTCTCTTGCTAAGTACACTTTGAGGGAGAAATTTTCAATTTAAGGATAAATTTATTAATTTTTATTATACTGAATTTATTACATTGTCACAGCCATTTTGGCTGTGATAATGTAATAAATTCAGTATAATAATTATGCATACTTTCAATCATCAAGTATATGCCGTCGTTAGTTCTATATGAAATAATCGACTACTGGACCATTAGTTTCTGTAGTCAATTTCATCAAAATTGCAAAGTATATTTATCTAGAAAAGTATACTTTGAGGGAGTAATCATTTATTTTTCCCGAAATGCATTATTGCAGAAAGAACGAATGGCTGCATATATTTGATGATTAAAAGTATGCAGAATTATTATACTGAATTTATTACATTATCACAGCCAAAATGGCTTTGATAATGTAATAAAGGCAGTATAACAATCGGCTACTGATCTGAGCTGATACACTTTATATTTCTGACACAGAGAATATCGTGCGCGTGTGCTTTGAGATAAAGTTTACTAGGCTTGTCTAGGAAATGTGTAGGAATTCCTCGGCTTGTAATGATGCAACAAAACTAAGTATAATAATGTTCTTTTTACAGAAAACCACATTAAACTAAGTCAAACATCTAAATAACCAAACATGGTAATCAAATTATTAAGATAAATCTTGTTTGAAACATTTTGTAGCAATTCTCAGAACATTGATGTTGTAGTGCTAAAAATGTTCCGATATTCAAAACGTCATGCAGATTGATGACGTCAAACAAACCTACAGTCTGATCAGGATCTGCACTGTTAGTCATTCCATCAATGAAACACCCGTCATGCTTCTAACAAGCAGCATAGATCATTATCAGGCTACATGTGTGTGCTATATGATCATGAGCTAAAATGTCACATATCGCATTAGGGCAATTCCAGAATTAATCATGGATTGGGTGGCACTTGTTTTCAAACCCCACCACCCATCAATAACAATTACTGACCCACCTTATAAACGAAGGAAAGTAATGCCCATAATGAGCGACCATACATACTTTAATAGAATAACAGCTGGCGTAACGCGCGGTAAACTGAAATGGCCTACGTGACAATTGATATTTTCGTTCAAACAAGATTTTCACTGTGAGTAATCGATCGTATTTCCTCGCCACCATATGAAACCCGACTCGAGAAACACAAATTAAGTTGTTGATTTCTGAATTTGTCAATTGTTTGCACGGTCTAAGAAATCAAACAAATGTGAAAACAATTTTGTTTTTACAAAATATTAGACTCGTCTAAGGAGACGATTCTTATGTGTTGCCAAAACATGTTTTATTAAGTCATCGGACAAATGTGAAAAGAAAACCTGAATATATTGGTATTTCTTTACAAAAACATTTTAACAAAATATGAGAATCGTCTTTATACTTAGGAGACGATTCTCATGTGCTGCCAAATCTGGCTTTTATCAAGAAATCAAACAAATGTGAAACTGCACAAGCTAATGCGTCAATTTGATGACGTGAGCGACTACATAGCGTTGTTTTGGTATGTTCGTTTCCGCCGAGTTCTAAAGGTCCACTTTGCACGTGAAAATGGATTACCGACTGATGATTGTAAACACCATCAGGTGTGCAGCTAGACCGAAAATGATATGTCGCAAATGTGCTAGCTGGGGATGGGCGGGTACGGCGGAATTTTGTTTTTACGTTACAATCTTGATCTCGCCTTCTGCTTTTGGAAATACGATTTGCCCATGCATGTGTAGACAGCATGCGTATTGGATTTGCGTTCTACATGTACGTACACACACATTTATAAAAGCATGCTAGTTCGAATTGCGTTCTACGTACGTACGTGCATGTAATGTATGCGGAAAATTCAATTTCACCCGAAATTTAGTACAATAAATAGCATTAATAGGAACCTGCCAATCTCTGTATTCTATGTCTCTGACGTGACGTATGGTAATTACCGATACCACCATTAATCTTTTGCAGTTTTACACTGCGAACCCACAATTTCCCGCGCGCATTTTTTCGCTCGAGTGGACAAAAACGCGTGGGACGTGACGTATGGTAATTACCAATACCACCATTAATGTTTTGCAGTTTTACACTGCGAACCCACAATTAAATAATTGCCATGTTTCACTCGATCCCATATTAAATTAAATAATTGCCGGTTTTCACTGGAGCCCATAATTAAATAATTACTGTTATTCACTGGCCCCCACCATGCATCAATTAGAATTTCCTGTGGACCCAACCACCCATACATTTTAATTTCATGCAGACCCCACCACCCATCAGTAAATAATTCAGGTGCCGCCCACCCCTCCCCCACGTTTAATTTTGGAATCACCATTAGCCCAATTGGTGGCCTACTGTCTGTTTCACGAAACCCACCCACATTTTACAGCGATATAAACAATGCAAAAACAATATTGTTTTCAATAATATTGAATTTTATCAAATTTAAGAATGAGCCTTCTTTTTATTTCGTAAAATTTGGTCAAATATGATTTTATTACAAAAAATGATTTCTCTCTGGGAATTTAGCATGGGGAAAAAGAAGAAATATTTTGGAAACAGACTCTGAAAACTGGCTAGATAGCTTGGAAATGATCTCACTAAAACGAAAGTCAAGTTTTGAAATCGGCCCGCTATTTCCGAAATAGACGTGTCTATGGGGATTAGCATGGGGATTTACTCTGCGAAGATGTCTATGGGGATTAGCATGGGCACTCTGTGAAGATGTCTATGGGGATTAGCATGATGGGGATTAGCATGGGCACTCTGTGAAGATGTCTATGGGGATTAGCATGATGGGGATTAGCATGGGCACTCTGTGTCAGAAGATGTCTATGGGGATTTAACATAGGGAAAACAAAAATTCACAATAAAATCGATATTGGGACCAAACTTCATGAAATAAAAAGAAGGCTCATTCGTAAATTTTGATAAAATTTAATATAATCAAAAGAAACATAGTTTTTGCATTGTTTATACAGCTGTAAAATTTGGGGTTACCATTAGGGCGCAAAGGCAATGCAAGAATTACCGGTTGGCGATGCACGCGAGAATCCTCTCCTGGTCTTCCTCCCGCGTCACCCCGGATAGCTTCTCCAGGAGCGAGTCCACCTGGAACACAAGGTCAAGATCACAAAGTCAATGTCATAAAATCTGCGGAAAAAACGGAAGAGGCATTAAAATATTTGCAACATATCTGGCCTATATTTGTTCTTAAACTCTCAGCATATGTTTAAAGCTCGTGTTCGAGATCAAACACTTTGGTTTGTTGAGACTAAGCATACATAGCCCAACCACAAGCAGTTAACCCTTTCAACACCACAGACCTCTATAGAGACAATGTTTGCAAACAGTGCAGATCCAGATGAGCCGGCTCGTAACGAGCCGTCTCATCAGGATCTCCACTGTTTGTTAATAATTTTAAACGTCATACAGATTACCCTTTTAGAAGAATGGGATAATTTGAATGAACAAAATTAATGAAATAGCGTGAAACATTGGCATGGAAGATCCTATTAAGTTACTTGGTGTTGAAAGGGTTAAACTTCACCACTTTAAAGGTACATGCCCACTTAGTAGGCACAAAATGTTCTTTATAGGAATCAAACTTCACCACTTTAAGCACGAGCATCGAGAGCATGAGAATTATTTTGAGAATGTACTCCGAAACTTTATAAGCATGAATAAGTTGCTTCTAAATGAAAACATATCTTGGCATTTCATTAGAATTGTCTCCTAATGAAATGCCAAGATGTGTTTTCATGGAAAATAAGAAAAATATGCTATATTTGTGGTCTGTTTATTGTTTTCTGCAGCATGATAAAGGTACCAGAAAATTTGTATTGCTTTTTTATACTCGCTACTTCTGATTTCAATCGGGTTTTGGGCAATTTTAATTGGGTATTTAAGCAAATATGCAGCTTATCTGGAGCATGCTGACAGAAGATATACACTAATCAGGGTGTATGCTGGTCGCAAATATCGTAAGGGTCTGCCTGTCAGCTTGCGGCCCAAACTAATTTGACACCGATAGAATCAGGTCAGTTTAAACATACAGTTTAATATTAGTTTGATACACATCAACAAAAATACACCACCTCTTGTATGGAGAGGGTGCATTTCTTCTGTGGCGGGGTTTATGGGTTTTGCGATCAGTGTAGATCCAGATCAGCCTGTGCATCCAGTCTGATCAGGATTTGCACTGTTCGCCATTCCATCACTGAAACACCCGCCATGCTTCCAACAAGCAATATATATCACTATCAGACTAAAGGAGTGTGTTATTTGGTCAGGAGTTACACTGGTCCATAAGCCTCATTTCTCTAGTCACAGACACATTTTCCAAAGTTCATACCCTAAATCATGTAGAATTTAGAGCTTGGAGAGAGCTCAGAAACATGACACAGTCAAGGTAACAAAGTCAAGGTCACAAAAGGGCAATCGCCCACTGAGAAAACAGACATAGGCATTAAACTAGTTGCAACACATCTGGACTATATTTGCTTATAAAAGTTTCTTAGCATATTTTCCCCAATTCACAGTTTGATAGGCCGAGAAAAAGTACACGTGTACCGGAATTGTGACCACTATGCCTCACTTTCCAATCTATATTTCCCACCTCTTGTATGGAGAGGGTGCATTTATTCTGCGCGGGAGATGGTCGCTGTCCTCGAAGAATATTTTCACAGTCCATCGGCGACGTCCACCTCCCTGGTCCAGATCC